>OZ032121.1:6935928-7003428 GCA_964026355.1 Pseudorhiza aurosa
TGCCGTGAAAAGTACATGGTCTTCACAGATTCCTAAATTGAGACGAATGACAAGAAAGTCCAGGGAAACTGAGATTAGAGATCTGTTTCCTGGTGACTTCTTCTGCGTCGTCTTTTATATCTGTTTATAATTGGCGTCCTGAAAGGAGCTACCATTCAGGATTAGAGTGGGCCTGGGAATAGAGATAACTAAGAGGCAGTTCCATTATCTTCAGGAGCCTGGCAGTTCTCACTGATGAGCCTCGGTTCCGGATGCAGTTTAAGATTACACCAAGGACAATATAGATTGTGAAACCGCAGAAATTGTTAGTCCTGTTGATGGCAATCGTGCAGTGAAAGCAACATTATCTACTATGTCAAATTCCTGCAGTCAAAAAGCATTCATGCATTCATTCATACATTCTAAGCTTGATTTGCTGATGTTCAATGCAACTCGAAGAAAAGCTTCGAAGTTGGAAATCAAAAGCTCTGGATTTCGAGCATTTGCCTGCTGTCTGGATCCACAATCAAATAAATTATACCAGTTGGGTTTTAAGCAACGATGCATGGTTAAAATAAAGCTGGCAGGTATGTCATTTAATTTCACAAACAAATCAGTAAAGAGATGGTTGGAAAAAATTTCATTTGCATCAAAAAAGTTTTGAAATATATGGATGATGTAAAATTCCTTGAGCTTCTTAGTATCCCTTATTCGTTGCTTCGTAATCACAGTTCTATGCCCTAAATATATGTGCTCGCCTTCCCGCCTAAAGAGCTTGTAAAATATGACACTTATCCAAAAGATTTCAACATTGAGCCGGAATTGGATGACTTTTACGATCTTTCGCTTCTTCTTACGTTTCGCCTTCATCGTAAGCTTCCATTGGGAGGGTCCATTGGCTTTTTTATTGTAATTCGCTTGAGTAACAAATGTTATTATCTAGATACTACTACTAAAACTCTAAAAATGGTCATAAATGCATTTCCTTCAGAGTTGCTTGGTCATGGAACGATCTCTAAGCTGAATGTGAGCAAGTTTCCTTCTTAAACAGCGTTAAGCAATGTCTCTAGTTGTTGATAGGTATTTGCCGTTTGTATTTTCATTTACAAAAGATGCTTATTCAGATCTTAATAGGGTTCATGTACTTGATACAGCACCACTTGATAGTTGCAGCTGCTTACGTTTTTGAGGTGAAAAGTATTTTGGCCTGGACTTTGTCGAGAGGACAGAGGGTGGATCTGGGAGCGCGAACCTTGACATGAGAGCAGTATTCTAGAGGAGGGCAGACTTTGAATTCTTATATACCTAGTTGGTAGATGAGAAGATGAGAAAAACCCATGGGCTCTGGAAAGGGAACCAAGTTTTGAATTATCTGTTAGTGAATTCATACTTGCTGCTGCTGATACAGATAAACAGTTCTCAGTCACATCTAAACGCAATGAGATTACCTGAGCATATCCGACAAAGAAAAGTTGGTCATGACTTAAACCACTTAAACCAGATGGCTTCTTTTCATTGATACCATTGCGAGAAATAAAATTCTTGTATGCCTGGAAGGAGAAAAGTATAAACCCTAAAACACCAGCTAAAACATTAAAAAAGCCTTCTCGTATAACACACATCGACTACTGGTACGTTTATCTTACCATTACTTAAATTATACCCCTTTATCATGCAAAAGTCAAAGTTCCTTCCCTCACCATTTTTGGTGAATAGGGCGGCGCTCATCTCCGTTTCATTAGCCTTTGGGCCACACAGCTATGCAAGCACAGTGAATGCTACAGTTGGGGCTAGCCATATGGTAGCACTGTGTGTTTCACTCATATGCTCTTTCCCGACGTGCTGAATGCCAAACAGGGAAATGACTTGTACCATTTATCAAGTCTTTGGTGTGGCTTGACCGGGTATCGAACCCCGACCTACCGCGTACAAAGCGAGCATTCTACCACTGGGCCACGGATGCGGTGGTAGATTGCAGAGCTTGCATCTTCATGTGTTAATTGAGCACATTACTTGATCGTGATTTGGATGAGAGATTGAATGACAAACGGATAAAAAATTTTGAGACTGAGAGATGGAGAGATTGAGTAGCTGAGAGATAAGGTTAGTGTCGAGATGATGCAAATGTATTGCATTGCGCTGTAATGGGATAAACTTGGAGTAAACATGAGACAAAATCAGACTTCAAAAACCCGATGTACAACGGAGCAAAATGCACCAGAAGCTTCACAATGTGTACTTCAAGAGTGCTACTATGCTCGTTTGACTTGAACAATATACGAAAATTCTGTCTTACAGCGGATTTTTCAAGTCTCGAGGGATAATATTAGTGAATGAATTGAGGATCACACTTTCAGGAAAGCTATAATACTGATATTGAAAAAAATAATCATGATGTTAAAAAGACAATCATGAATTTTTTTTCTAAAACTTCATTTGATGCATTAACTAAACATACAAATACAAATCTCTCTAATAATAGGTAATTTGTATTTGGCTAACCTAATTACAGGTATTTCTAGCATAAAAAAATTGAATGAATGAATAAAGTACTAAAATGAAGTATAGATAAAAAGAAAAAAAGAGGAAAAAGATAAGACAAATAATAATAAAAAAACTCAATAGGAAGGATTAAAAGTTGAAAGAAGACTGTTAGTAGGATAGGAGGTCTGGGTTAGTCCAGGGTTTGTTGCGCATGCAGAATATGTAATAAGTTGTGTGAATGATTATAGTCGTTGATTTAGTATGATGTAAGTTAGTTGTTAATAACAATAATGTTGATAATAATAATGATAGTAATTATAATTCATTAGTAATAACAACAACAATAATAATCATATCATGCAAGTTATTGGATAATAAGGATCAATTCCAAAAATGCTGGCATACTTTTTGGAGCAATTGGTTATCCAGACAGACAAGCAAGTACTCCAAAAATTTGCATTTCTCGGAACAGTGTATTTTCTTAGTATAGTCCATGCTGTCTGACGCTTTTTATAAAGGCCTGATGGTTCGACATTTGAAGAACCAGTATTTATCAAGAATAACACGGCGCAATCAAAGACCAACGAAAACGATAGAAATAACAATAATAGTAATGAAATTTATGGTAATGACAGAATATGATGATATCAATAATCACAATAATAACTCTCAAAGTAGCAATAGAAATAATTATAAGAACCATGGTGTCCCACATTTCTATGGCCGGGTAGTTCTGCACTGTACATATGTGGTTGCGTTCACTCGATTACATTAGATAGTTGAGAAACATTAGGTTTCATCTCTTTTCTCTTGCTTTCTGTTTTTTAATTTTCTTGAATGAATTGATCGATCAGAATCGGTAGATGGAAACGGGACCAAATCTCGTTCTGAACGAGCAAAACGCAATGAGATAAATTACTTAAGTCAATTCATACCACATAGGCATACTTCAATCCTGCGTTGTCGGCAATATTTTCTCCCAAAGTTTTTGTGCCGTTGACCTAAAAGCAAAGAAGGGTTTGAGAAACTTACGAAGGATTGCGTTCAAAGCTTTTAATGAATCATTCGTGCTAGCTCTCATTAGTGCACGATATCCAATCCCTTTCCCCAACAAAAGTGCCCGAAAAAATTAAAAAGATTCTCTACTTCTCAAAATACCAAAGACTTTCTTTTCGCACTGATTGAATTAGGTGCCAAATGCTCCACCCACACCCTGAATTCCAAGGACCGCATAGAAGCATCAAACTGGCGATTCTTGATCCTTCTATCAATTGAATCCTCAACACTATCAATACCTTCAAACACCACTGGACAAAACGGTGTAGGAATACTTAAAGCTTAAATATATCGATATTACTCTACGCAAGAATAAACAGTACGCAACAAAAATGTTGCACCACATTGAAGCTACTTTGGTATATTTAGGATATTTGGAATGAAAAGGATTCTCCTTTTAGGTGGTGCAAGTTTAAAGAAACATTCACTCATTTTGTATCAAAGCCTCATATTCTGCAAAACAGACGTACATATCGCGACCCAGAGAAATATGAGTTGTACTGCCTTTTTACACAATCTGCTCGGCTGTTAAAGCCGTTCTGAGAGTGTTTTGTAGTCCAAGGTGAGAGTTGGCCATACTTGTCAAAATTCCACCCTGAAACGAGAGCACGTGAGTGTTATAACATTGCTTCATTCAGAACTGATAATTAAAGGCCGGTATCTTTGTGTATCTTGACACCATATCAAAAATGCACTTAGATCAAACGCTTTACTGAGAGAGCACTCTGGAATGAAGACGCCACGTTTTTCGACTACATATCCAAATCCATTTTTATCTGATCGAGGCTGACCTCTCTAACTAGCTCACACAGGTTCTAGGACACTACAGGTATAATCATTGATTTCTAAAATAATTTCTTGATTATACACATGGTTCTACCTAGATGTCAAAGGTAGAAATTTGGACACTGAGAACCTTTTTGCTTATCGAGCAGTGTCCAGGTCCTTCCTCTCGATGTGACCACACCTCGTGATTCCTACGCCTGGAATTACAGCGAGCTGGCGACTCTCCTCAATCTGAGCGAAAGTTTAGCTGTGGTGGGACTCGAACCACTGACCATAGGATCAATTATTATTATTATCATTTCACATGTTTGAGGAGGGTAGTAATCCGCACAAAAAAGCGTGGAAATTAGCACTAGACACAAAAATAGGCATTGCTGTCAAGCCTAACTAAGATGAATTGTAGTCGACGTTATTTTACAAACATGCATCTTGGTCAGACCGTGCGACTGCATCTTTCAAGGGCACGGACTCCAGTCCCTTCCTATCTCCCACAAGTAAGCAGACTCCCGGCGTCAAGCTGAAGGTAAAATCCATCGCGGAAAGGTAGTAGCCATCCTACATCCTAATGCCAAGGCGTGACTGAGGACGATACCTCTTTAGCAAGAAGATGCTCTCTGATGCTCATTTCGGTTAAGGATTACAATTTCCCCTTTACGCAACTTAGCTTACGAGTACAACGTATGTACGAAACAAAGAGAAGAAAGGTGCTTTGAAATTGTCTACAGATGCTCATTTGAAATGGGAAAATTGGTAGATTTCCGTTAGAATCGTATTGAGTATCATTCAAAAAACTTTCAGCTACAACAGTAGGACGTTTCCAAATATCAAGAGTAATTTGTCAAAAACAAGTCAAATATCAAGTCCTCTTCTTTACGACAGTTTTGCTTGAATTATATCAATAATAATTTCATAATATGATGAATTTTTAAAAAGGATATACATTTCAACAAAAGATGCCGTTATCAACATGTGTCCTATAAGTACTGTTTTTCTTCTTAGATATTACATGTTAGATAAGTTGCGAATTTGAGATCATCACAAACGGCATTTCATGGCAGACTGCATCATTACGATAGGGAATCTATTCCTTACCATCGATTCAAGAAGGAATATAGCAAAACTCCTTACTGCAAATGCTGCAGGGAATATCATTCCTAATCAAAAAATTCCCAGAGATTGAGATGGTCAATGGTTTTCAACTTTACACCATTGCATTTGTTGCCACCAAAGATTTATGATACCAACACCAGCTCTCTCTCTCTCTCTCTCTCTCTCTCTCTCTCTCTCTCTCTCTCTCTAAGCGTCTCTCTCTCTCTCTCTCTCTCTCTCTCTCTCTCTCTCTCTCTCTCTAAGCGTCTCTCTCTCTCTCTCTCTCTCTCTCTCTCTCTCTCTCTCTCTCTCTCTCTCTAAGCGTCTCTCTCTCTCTCTCTCTCTCTCTCTCTCTCTCTCTCTCTCTCTCTCTCTCTCTCTCTCTCTCTCTCTCTCTCTCTCTCAGACGACTTACCGTTGTTATCGAATCCGTGTAAAAGCTCATGACCCAAAATCGCACCAATCTTCGCATAGTTCAGGTATCTATGAAAATATACGCTCCAGTTACCGGGGATGTCAGAAGAATGTTATGGAATTTCTTGCAAGCAGATTGCCACAAGACAACCACCTACCATGCCATGTTGTGTAGTTGCTTAGTATCATATTAGAGCACGTGTTGTGCTGAAAGTGTATGCAATATTATTGATCGAGGAGATACAGGCTGCTGTCCTTGTTCATTTTTGTATCGTTTTTCGCATCGATTCTTGCATCGATTTTTGTATCGATTTTTGCATCGACTTTTGAATCGATTTTTGTATCGATTTTTGCATCGATTTTTGTATCGATCTTGGTAGCAATTTTCGTATTAATACTTGCATCGATTATTCTATCGACTTTTATATCGATATTCCTATCGATATTAGTATCGCTCTTCGTTTCAATTTTTGTATGGATATTTGCATCGACTTTCGCATCGATTTTTGTATCGATATTCCTATCGATTTTTGTATCGATGCTTAAATCGATTTTTGTTGCAATATTCCTATCGGCTTTCGTATCGATTTTTGTATCGATCTTCGTATCGATTTTTGAATCGATTTTTGCATCGATCTTCGTATCGACATTCGTATCCATTTTGGTATCAATTTTTGAATCTTTTGTTGTACCGATTTTTGTATCAATTTTTGTATATATTTTTTATCGATTTTTGTATCGATTTTTGTATCGTATCGATTGAAGACGAGTATCGATTTGAACATTTCATACCATTGGTAGGAGAAATATTATGTTACGTAGTAGATATGAACGTACCTTGGTCCCTGTTCATATATGAATGTAGGTCTTAAAATTCCGGCCAGAACAGCTGAAAAAGTGAAAAAATTTCTACTTGAAATCAACTGAGAAAAACAAAAGCGGCTTCTTGATAGGAAAGCGATAAATTCCTTCTTATACCTCCTGCTGAATGAAAATAAGAAGTATACACAAACATTGGTAAAGGTATCCATCCCTTAATAAAGAATATCTTCGAATCAAAGGGAGAAGGGAACTTTACAGAAAAAACTGCGAACCTACTTTGTGAGATTGCTGAATAGAATGGATAGAATGGGTAGAATGGATAGAATGGGTAGAATGGATAGATAGATAGATAGATAGATAGATAGATAGATAGATAGATAGATAGATAGATAGATAGATAGATAGATAGATAGATAGATAGATAGATAGATAGATGGATAGATGGATAGATCGATAGATAGATAGATAGATAAAACAATTATCGCTGAAATCCTTATCACCACCGTAACATCCGAAGCTAGCAGTTCAACCCCTCCGCCCATAATCTCCAACTGTCTCCATCGTCTGCGACGCTTTGAATGTCCTTTTTGCTCCTGGGTTTCTGCTATAGTTGGTGTTTCTCACCACATTCCCGTTTCTTCCTACGAATCACGTTCTTGGTAGATGGAAAACAACCGAAGAAATTAGAAACAGGATCACTGGCAGCCTACCTATCAAATTCTTGCTTCGATCGTAAAAAGCATTAACATCGTAGAGCTTGGGAAGAGAGCCACCAATATCAAATCTGAAGCAGAATACAAAGAATCCGTTACATGAAGTTTGGCTGACGGCTGAGGTGCCAATCAATGCCTCAGCAGCAAAAGAGGGTCTTCATTTTGGTTCAGATACCTAGCCACCAATTCCCTGACTATTCTGCTGAAATTAATTCATTATTGGAATGGATCAGAAATGATTCCATTTTTATATGTCATTGTCGTTAATTCTAGACTTCGCCATAGAATTAAACTTGTGCCAGAATAAGTACAAGTTCATCGCCTGGAGTTGAAGATTAACAGCTGTCATCGAAGCAGCCCATTTTCCAAAGCGCTCTAACAATCGAAATTCCACTTCCACTTAAAGTATTTGACAGAGAATTTCTTCCTTTTTGAAACAATTGTTTCTGTATCCCATTCGTAGTTCAAGGCCATTTTCGTATTTGCATCGTTGCTACTGCATCGTCATTCAACATTAAATTCCAGATTCAACGTATTTTTAAAGCATCTAGCAGTCGACACTCCACTTCTAAGACTAAAATGGAGAGGAACTTGGTTCACCCCTGGGTATCCCAAGGAACGGTCAGTGTGTCAAATGCTGGCTTCAAATTCGGATCCAGCGAAACAGCTAAATGCTGCACACTGCTCAATGCCTACTACGGCGTGTGAACGAAGCAACAGCTTGGAGAAGGTGATCATGGAGGGATGATGGACGGGAGCAAATCGCGTGGCAAACAGAGAACGCAGTGGTACAACAACATCAGAAGCTGGACGGGGATGGGAGCGAGGGAGGGAGGGAGGGAGGGAGGGAGGGAGGGTGCTGGGAGACCTGGCGATGGATCGGGACGCCTTCAGACATGCGGTCATAAATGCACTGAGGTCGTACGATACCTGACGATGACGACGCTCAATGCCAGCAAAGCATCATTCCAGGAAAAACTGCAAACACGACTGCTATAGAAGATCCTACATTTATTGCATCTGTCAAGGTCTTCAAAGCTTCAACTCCTTCTTAGCCCATCCTTAAGTGGTTGATAATAGAAAGACTAAAAGACGTGCTGTTTTGCTTGGAATTAGCGACCAACTGAAGGCCACTTGGTATAGTGGACGGAGCACTAGTCCACTTTGTGGAAGGCCCTGTTGTCGTGCACGGCCCTCTCCTTAATCTCCTTACCACCCAGCAGTAAACGGGCACCTGATGTGACATGTGCCGTTGAAAGGAACTAACCCTTTTACGTCACAATTTCATGGCTCAGAATGGTATTTCCCTAGCAAAGTGCTTCAAACGCCAGTTCAGAGTATGGCACTGAACTCTGCTCTTCCACTTTCGGCGATCGATAGTCACGGATTAAAAGCTGGAGCTAATCTATGATGCTGATTCGCGCTCTCTATAAATACTGTTTGCAATGTTCGCAAAGTCTGTTTATGTCGGATCCGACTCTACCTGCTACCGGTACCATGTAAACCAGTACCACATGTCCAATGCTCGGGTTATCGACGATTAAACCGGCTGGCCCACTCGGTTATCCCGATAACATTGCGTGGAGGGTGCGTGGGCATCCTGCAGGATTAAAAACAAGACCTGTCATAGGGCGGAGGAGCTCCAAGGAGCCAATGGCCTCCAAAGCCTCCGCACAGGAGATAGGCCCCACCTGTTCTATTTTTGCCTGATGAATCACCCATGATGAGAAGACGGCAACAAAACTCCATACCGGATCGATGGAAGATCGTATAAGTGAAAACGGCCAGTGACCAAACCGTGTGCACCTACGGCCTAAAAAGGCTAAAAACTGACTGAATGGCTGATGCTTGCAAAACGGGAATGTTGCTATTCGAAGGCAAGCTTGAGTCACTTTGAACTGAAGGCGAACTCCGTCATGGGCCATTCGTTTATGGTAAAAGCTAGGGGAGAAAGCCCAAATGGAAGTAAGTCAAAGTATTATGTATAACTACCCCCTCATCTAGCAGGAAACTGCAACTCTAGGTGGCCCAATCGTCTCGGACTTCGGCTTGCTTCTTCCAACAGAGCAACACGGTAATGACAATTAAGTTTAACAAGCAAGTTAGTGCCGTGGGCTGTCATTTTGGGGGTGTAATCGGGTGCATAAGGTGCAGCGTTTCAAATCTTGTGGGGTTTACTCGCGTGGGTTCAAATCCTGTCGTCGGAACTATTAACCACAAGTCGACAGCCAGCTCAGCCGTCCATCCTCCCAAGGTCGGTAAATGAGCACTCAGAAGTAACTCTGAGGGCACAAGCAGTAATGTCGCAGGCCCACATCAGCTGCATAGCTGCTCATATACCCAGCCTGCGTTAACAAATGAAAACAAAAGAAAGCAAAAAACAAAGACAGGAAAGGAAAGGAAACTCTTGAAAGCATTTAAAGTAAAGAAGCAAAGACGTACTCATCCCTTTTCGTTGGTTGACCGTATCGTTTCAAATTCATTTGGACCATATTTCTTTGACTAGATTCAAACATCTGAGCAAGAGGCTTGCCTCTGACAATTACCTAATGCAAAAGAACAGAAGCCATCACAGTCAGTTATCAGAAGTATAATCCACTGCTCAAAATTCCCATGGTAGAGTCATCACCATCACCATAAAATAATCACCATCATCATTATCATCATCAAAAACATCATCATCATTATCATCATCAAAAGCATCATCATCATTATCATCATCAAAAGCATCATCATCATTATCATCATCAAAAACATCATCATCATTATCATCATCAAAAGCATCATCATCATTATCATAATCAAAAACATCATCATCATTATCATCATCAAAAGCATCATCATCATTATCATCATCAAAATCATCATCATCATTATCATCATCAAAAGCATCATCATCATCACCATCATCATCAAAAACATCATCATCGTTATCATGATCTTCTCCTTCTTCTGGCTTGAATCCTACTGAGTAAGGTCGTCAGTGTTTTGGGTTGTTCCTCTATGTCCACACATCGCGTATGTTCTGGCAAGGTGGTTACCCTTAGACAGCTGGATGCCCTTCCTAACACTCCTGCAATAGTCCAACCCATTCCCACCCTCATCCCCATCCTAATAAACACGACCCTCTGGAAGAACAGCTTAGACGATTTCATTTTTCTTCATTAATTCTACCATCCTAATTGCTTTCTTTAGCATTTGAACATTATAATAGTTTTTAGCTGAAGTGGTATCGTATATGAATAATAATAATACTACTAATAATAATAATAATAAATCCCCTCCCCATTTACCCGATTTCGAAGCGGCACTGTCAATGCAAATAGCTGATTTCGTGGTAGAACATGATTCAACAAGGCAGTCGCCACCAAGGGACTCAGCAACAAAGCTATGAAACACGGTTTATGTAGTCGCAGGTTGAGATGAGCATATGAGAAAAGTGGAAGGAGCTAGTCACTATGTTCAAAGACGCCGACAGATGATTTTTCATAAAGCAGCTACGCATTGGATTTAGAATGCTGTTGAATTATCGCAAATTCAAGCGCAATTTTAGAGAACGAAGAAAAGTGAAGAGTATTTCATTTGACCAAAAGGAGGTAATGTAAGAAGAGCTATCATATCAAAGCGACTTCTCGAATCCAAGAAGCTCCAAGGATTTCTCCATGAGGAGAGATTGCCTAGCCAATTATCCACAGTGTACTACAGACATTTTAAGTTTAAATTGTACTCATGATATATACAAACGTTTTTACAGCTTGTATTAAAGTTATCAATGCTGCTATTGTCTTTCTAAGCAAAAAACTACTGCTTCCATGCAGTCGCAGAGAAACTTGATAAACACCCTGGCGCTTAAACCCGTCGGCTTAGGAGTGCTTCTGGTTTGATGCAGCTGAAGCTTTCCGACGTGTATGAAATGCAATGATTAAGATATTAGTTAGCGAACATTAAGCAACATGTAGGCCTATTCTTTGAATAGCATTCGTTGATCTCCAACTGGACGTGCTCATACCACCTGTAGCGTAGAACTTCCCTCCTTACGGTGCTTAAATATTGAAGTCTATTTAATGTAATGAAATGTGTTGATGTATGTAACTTAACTCGTGTATCAGTAAGAGGTTGATTTCAAAAAGAAACAGTGGCAGTCAACGAAGAAAAGCTGTGTGTTTCTTCAAATAGACATTCTGAGGACCCGTACACACTACACACCCCGCTACCGAATTCCCACGCCTAGCAAATGTAGATAATAGCAGTTGAACGGATGAGTTGTTTGCCAAAATCTAAGAGACCGACACGTGAAGCAGCAAGTCACTTCTTGGACCTTCATAGCTCTATTCAGTCGACCATTCAGGTCTCGTGTAAAAAACGAACTTACGTTCTTGAATAGTTCGTTCAGCTCTCCTTTCTTGAACAAGTTAGGACCAGCAATTTGGTCTATGACATGCTTTATCTGAAAACAACGAGAATATTACATCAGAACCCTTTTGGTCCCAGCGCGGCTGATATGGAAAGTCATGTCATGTCATGTAATCCCTTGACCGCTGGGAGGCTTCTCCATTTGGTCCTGTTTTCCGCTATGCAATTCAGAGCTGAGGCATCTTATTGTGTCATTTGTGTGACGTTCTCCATCCACGATTTGCGTGGGCCTCCAAGTATTCTTACGCCCTCGAATGAGCCCTGTAGAATTGTTTTTGCCAGGGGGGTTGTGTCACGGGATGTGGCCGAACCAGTTCATCTTGCGCCTCTTGACGATGCTGAGCAGAGGTTCTTGCTTGCCTACGAGTTCATCAATCTTAGTTTTGACATATTCGTTTATTTTCGAGAAGGAAACTATTCCCTTGGTGTGGTAGGCAGTTGGGATTTAACACAAGGACCTAAGTGGGAGACGTAATGCCGGAAGAGCGATGGGTCGGCATCCTGCATAGATCAGGCATAATAAAAAACTGTCTGCGAGAAAGGCAACGGGAAACCAAGTGAGAATCTGCTTGCCTAATAAAAACTTAGGCCCTCTCTCCAAAGTTTGAAATGGAGCATGCTACGCAAGATAAGTACAAAAATGGATGCAAGTTTCGGGAAATCCTACTGACAAATGGTTGTAGGATTTTTCTATTTGAGGTGTTAATTGAGTTTTTACATTGCTCAAGGGAAAAGAGAATACAGTATCAAGGATTCCAACTTATGCAGGGGAGACATGTCGTAGCTTGGGTTCTTCTCGCCTGTGCATTATGGGGCTCCCACTCCAAGGCGTAAAAACGACAACAAATGAAAGGACATTTATATTGCGCGATTTACCGATATAAATGGTTATCATCAAAATTGGTTTGCCAAAAGGTTTCATGATTAAATGTCATATCCACAGTTATCATATGCAAGCAGTGATGAGAACTCTCCTTGCCAAGTTTAAGGCTCCATGTCTACAAACTTAATTTAGCTTTACTTACTATTCCCATGCACTTGAATCCTGTTAAGGAATATTTCAACCAGAGCACTTCTTCTCGACTGAAGCAGACCTCGCTTGTGCAGAGGGGCCAATCATGGGAAAAGTCATTCAGGGAGATTATCCCCCAGCCCCCTGCCTTTCTATCCGAATATTGAGATGTGATTTTATTCTAGCTAGATTCTTATTTGAGAAGACTACAACAGGCATGCGGCCATATGCATTTAGTACTTCAAAGGACTTTGTTCATCTATCATTCTTGGGGGTGGAAGGATGCCATAAGATTTTAAGGGGGACAAGCCTCCTAGCCCCCCTCGCCTACAGAGCTGCTAAGCGTTGACCATACCCTACTCAACTGCTACTAACCTTATCTTGGACTGCATTTTTTGTGCGCTGGTCTAGCCAAGGTAACAGTTTGCTGCCGGACTGAAAGGCCTTCTGTATTTCTACCAACATTGCAGATGTCTACTCATGAAAAACAATTATTTAAATTAATGAATGACAAGAATGAACTTCCATGGGTGAATTGCGTGGAGGGGCATTTCTTAAGGTACAGTACATAAGTACTTGATGAATTCTGTAAGCATATCAAACCTGGCCTTGAGATGTTACAAACCAGTGATGTATGGCGAAAGGTCAAAGATCAGGGAAATAGGAAAGGATCATGAAAAGGAGGACTGCAGGCCAGTAAAGCCACAGCTATCAATTTCATGGGACTGCAAAAATGAATGAAGTTACGTGAAGTACCCTGTGAAACAGTTATACGGCGATCTGACTAAAGGAGAAGGTGTATGTCTTATAGTTCCCAAAAAATGTCAGCCTTAAGGCTTTGTGAGTTAATGAAGATTAAGGCAGATGAAAAGTTCAGACGTATGAATATTCTGGCCAGTAACAAAAGTTTCCATTTAGAGAAGAAAGTAGGTCAGTTGCAAAAACGATCCTTTGCCCAATGTGAAACATAATGTGAGCAAAGAGTTCCTGAAAATAATAAAAGGTTTAATGGTTTTGATGTGCGTTTCATTTGCTCTTCCTACCCATAATCATTTACAAAAGGCCTTAATTTTGGTCGGACAAAAATCCTCTGTCACCCATTCGTGACAAGTTATCAATAAACTTGATCTGATCTCTCTCTCCTCATAGCCTTTCGTTTCTTTCTTTCTTCTTCCTTTGTTGAGGCACTGTATAGGCCACCATGGCCTTTCCCCAACATAACTCACTAAAAAAAACAAAAAAACAAAACAATTCAGCGCAGTGAAGAAAGTTGGAGGTGGCAAAATTTGTGGCTAACGAAAATCATTGCCGACATTGCTCAAGCCGATGAGAAACCAATAATTCATGTACCTCATTTTCAATTGAAGGCGTTATAACTGCGTTGGTGAACATCATCCCAACCGAAAAAGGCATATTCAGCTCAGTGTCCAGCATGCAAGCCCGCCATCGTTCCTTTCCTGTTTTGCCAATTTCACTTGACATGGTACCAAAAAAATACGTAGCAAAATAATCTCCCGGTAGAACTGGGGAGAATTTCTTTAACAATAACCAAGCGAAATAGTTTGGCAGTGAACTGAAATAAAGATGAAAGTAAGAAGATAAGCCATTTTTATTGCAAAAGACTGCCAGAATAGGGGGGGGGGGGTTAATAATAATACGGTCCTCCAGCAGACTGCGGCAAGCTATGATCAAGTGCAAGCTTCGTCTCTTTGGTCCCATCTGCCTAATACCTTATAATTGGCTGATAAAGACTGTATTACAGATGCTTGACAGTGGCTAAGTACCGCATCGGATGACGTAACCGAACACGTTCCATCATAAATATCAATAGGCAAAACGAGGGCAATGAAACATGACTATGTTAGATTAGACTAAAGTAAATTGGATTGTATCATACTACTGTATATCATTTCATATCATATAATGTCATGCAAGATTATATTGCATTGCATTATATTGCATTGGATCATATTGCATTATATTATCATATTATATTACATCATGTTACATTACATTAAATCATATCACATTGCATTATATCATATTACATTAAATCATATTTTGTTATATCATAGTTCAGTATGCTTCATTAGATTCAAATCATATTATATTACGTAATGTTATAATATTATATCACATTATGCTACATTATATTATGTTATATCATTTTATATCATATTAAATTATACCACAATACATTGTCTTATATTATATCATATCATATTATATTATACCATATCTTATTTATTACATTGCATTACATTACTTTATATTATATATTATATTATATTATATTATATTATATCATATTATATTATAATATGTTATATCTTATTTTATCATATTACATCATATTATATCATACTACCTATATAATATTACATTATATCATATTGTTATATTACATTATATCATATCATATTACAGTATACTATATTGTATTTCATTACATTATATTACATTATATTATACTATAATATATTACATTTTTTCAAGGATGTCAAAAGTCACGTCTCCCAAGTCTCAATCCGAGATCCAATATGGCTGATATGCATGAGACTGATATCCCAGTTTGAATATTCCGAGACACCGTCAGCCCTACTAGACCGTAACTGCAAGGTGGTTCTCATATAACTTGCCATCTTTCAAATCTAAGATCAATAAACTTGATCTTATCTCTCTATCCTCTTAGCTGCTCGCTTTCTTCCTTCTTCCTATGTTAGGGCTTTGTATAGGCCACCAGAGCCTTGCCTCAACGTAACCCATTAAAAATAAAAAATAAATAAAAAATTTAATCTCCTTTCCTCTAAAAACTTCATACACCGTTGGTTGCTTTGAGGCTGAATTAATTGGCATAACGTGCTACAAATCATTACAAAATTCATCTCTTAATAGGTATACAAGCAAATCGCATTTCTCAACTGATTATTTACTTGTTATGTTGAAACACAGTGAGAACTTGAGCTACGCTTAATTGAGTAAAAACAAGTGAACCTGTCCAACCTACCTTCTCTTAGTAGCAACGTATGAGCCAACCTTATCCAGGTAAGCAGCTGGAACCATAAGCCCAATTTCAGTATCATTATTGATTTTCGACGAGATCCCAGGTGGAAAAAAGGTCTTCAACAGTTGGGTCCATTTTATCTGCAATTTATGGAAGTTTAGGATATTGGTCTAATTTGATGCAAGCATTCTGTAGTGACTCACAGCGAATGAAGTTCGAAAAGTTGCTCTCATGGAAAGCCTTCCACAGTTACCTTCAGAGCTAATTCTCTCTGCTAGACTTGTCAAGATTTCCCTCCTTGCAATTGGTGAAGTGGTTAAAGCACATACCAGCTGTGTTAGAGGTCATGGGTTTCACACGGGAAATCTTTCTACACCTTCGGTGCCCCTAGGTTCAACAACTATTTCCCAAGTGAAGAAAAATCTCTTAAATTGAGTCATTTTCAGAAACCTCCACGTTGGTGTCCCTGGATATCGACCACCAAAAGTGATTTCGACTCATTCTTTTGTCGGCTCGTAAACGCTTCTGCAACCGCTTTCCCTCAAAGCACATTTGCAGGAAAGACTCAATGAACAAGAAGAGTATTTTGCAGAAACAAATACAAGCGAAGTTTTCGCTAATGACTTCATAACGCATCTATCAGACTCCTGCAGGATGGTTTCTGGAGAAACAAATTTTTTTCTATACCCAAGCAAAACTTCGCTTATAGAGAGTCCCTTTACCGAATGCGTTTTTCTTCTCTCTGTACTCACACTTATTTGGGCTGCCTAATAAAATGAAATAATAATAATAATAATAATAATAATAATGATAGTACGAATATTTAAAAGAAATAACCTATCGGCATAATGAAAATGCTGCTATCTTAAGGGTCCTGCCATGATCTCACAAATCGTCATTCATCCCAAGAACATGCAATTTATGGAACGTCTAGCTTTCCTCTTGCTTTCTTGAATCTTGCAACTTGCCATCTTTCAAATCCAAGATCAATAAACTTGATCTGATCTCTCCCTCCTCTTAGCCTTTCGCTTTCTTCTTTCTTCCATTGTTGGGGCTTTGTATAGGCCACCATGGCCTTTCCTCAACATGACTCACTAAAACAAAAAAAACGAAAGTAATAGGAAAGAAGCTTCATAGCTACATTGCGTGTTTTAAGTAAAGATGTGTACAGAAAGTTTCCTCAAGAGAGATGTTCCTTTCAAAATGAAGCAAAAACAATCCTGGACTAATCGAGCATCAATAGTTCTGTGATAAGAGCACTGGCCTTGTAATCGCCTGACGTGGGAGGGGCCTTCATGTGCATCCGCATCAATCCTATTTTTGGGGTAGAAACAGGCATATTTTATGGTCTGGTGCCCTTTCTGCTGCCAATCTCATCCCCGTATCCGGGCTTTGGACACTGGTAATACACTGGAGGTACACCCCAAGTAGCTGGGTTAGTTCAATTTTCTAAATGAAGTCATCTTATCTCATCTTAAACCCGTTCAAGACATCTTAAAAATTGCGTTTCATCTCTAAAAATGCTGTCAATTACTATGTGCAAGGCGAGACACTCATTCAGCTTTTTTACAAAATTTGTGCAGCGCTGAATTAAGCGTTAGCAGATGCCAACTAGAAACTCAATGACTTACTTCATCTCTTGTCATGTTGCTCAGTTGTCTAATGGTAACGACCTTGTATATATTGCGAATTAACTTTCTTGACATCGTGGCTACGACATCCTACAATGGATATGATTATTCAGAGCTATAGAAACCTAACAGTTTACAAACATAGTTCACTCAAAATTCATGACTTTCCTAAAAGTTCTTTCTTTTGATGATGGTGATGATGATGATGCCATTAATGATGACGATGATGATGATGATAATGATGATGAAGATGGTGATGATGGTGACGATGATGATGATGATTATGATGATTATGATTATGACGATGATGGTGATGATGATGGTGATGCCATTAATGATGACGATGATGATGATGATGATGATAATGATGATGAAGATGGTGATGATGGTGACGATGATGATGATGATGATGATAACGATGATGAAGATGGTGATGATGGTGACGATGATGATGATGATGATGATTATGATGATGATGGTGATGCCATTAATGATGACGATGATGATGATGATGATAATGATGATGAAGATGGTGATGATGTTGACGATGATGATGATGATGATGATGATGATAATGATGATGAAGATGGTGATGATGTTGACGATGATGATGATGATGATGATGATGATGCTGATGATGATGGTGATGATGGTAACGATGATGATGATGAGTATGATGATGATGGTGATGATGATGATGATGATGATGATAGTGACGATGATGATGGTGATGATGATTATGATGATGTGGTGATAATTATTGCGATGATGATGATTGCAATGATGATGATTGTGATGAGGATTGTAATGATGATGATTGTGATGATGATTGTAATGATGATGATTGTGATAATGGTGATGATGATGGTGTTTCTGGACAATGAAAGCCAAAAATTAATTGAAAGTATAACGAGTTCTCTAGTCAACATAAAACCCGCATTTGGCACCAAATATTTTACAACTTACTTGAATCAATGTTCTTTCAAAGTTTGTTGCTGTCGTAATTTCACTGCGAATCTTATAGTAACTCTTCATTGATCTTCTGGCTGCAGCAGTGGCAAATGTGCGCTCGATATTCATTTTGAATGTCGAAGTCAGCTAGAGTGGGGATTATAAGTCATTTTAAACAATATTCAGGGTACATTAAAATGTTGTAGAATGAGCACGCTTTGAAAACCCTGCAGAGTGACTTAAGAGGGTATCACCCAGACTGCGAAGGAGCCCCATTCAATTCAACAGCATGTCCGCAATTGGTCCTTGGTACTCCACCCTAAACGCTTCTGTCTTTCGTGATTGAACCATGCCCTGTGTGTCAAGATCACTCCATGTTTTGTTGCCATTGATGTACTACAAGCTTTGTGCTGCATTTGTCCTTGCAAAGTCATTCTAGTGAGATTGCACCCACGATTCTTGGGCCTGTTCACGCAGGTCACCTCAGTTTTACGAATATGCTGCAACATGAGTCTCGAGGCACCAGTCGCTCTGGGATGCTACCATGCGTGTGCTAGACGGGGGATTCTCTCGATGACTACACCTTTTCTCGTTCGTAGAAAGAGCTCTTTCAATAATATGGTGTCACTAAAGAAGACTAATGGGAAGATCTGCCGGTGTTTTAGGTTTGTAAATAGGAAATTCTTCAAACAAGGTAAGAGCAAAATTTTAACCATCTTCAACACTAAAATGAAATTCTCAGCGGCAAATTTTTGCAAAAACATAGAAATGTCATCTGGATCGAAACTGAGCGAAGATCTGCTACCAATTTCACTATGGAACTATTGTTCGTACATTTGCACGAGAATAAAAATAGGCACGCAACTGCCCCTCTGTCTATTTAGAACTTCCCGGTGCTTGTCTAAAACTGTTATTTTAGAAACATTAGGGCCATGGGATAATTACAGCCTACCTTGTGTCTTATTTTCTTATTCATTTGGTGACAGCAATAGAATTACTGAAGACGCCGTTCTTTTTTCAAATTATTCAAAACAAAAATGTGTCCTCTGCATAATTTACAAGACTCATTCTGAGAGAAAATGTTCATTTTATAGATGCTACTTTAGGAACCATGGTCATTCTTATCAAACAATTAAGGGCCAAAAACACAACTTACAGACGAAATGACATCGATATCATCTTCAAGGACGTCGTCAGCAGATCTTTGCATACAAGGTTCCTGAAAAATAATATCAAATTTTGCAGCTCAGAAAATCTGCTTTTACGATAGCACAGAGAGACGAACTAGATGTTGGAGACAACGTATCACCAGCATCAAGAAGATGCAAAAAGCTAAAGGAATGAGCAGCAGGACCTAACAGGGAGATCTGGAAAGACGTGGGGTCAGTCGGCTTGGCACACAAGCCCCGACTATGTAAGGTATGACCAAGGCGGGTAAAAGCCCAGTTGAATAATGGGAAATTCAAACGGACCAGTTCTATGGCAACCAACCGTACAAGAATAGGAATTTCTTTTGGGAACCTGGAACAGTGGAAGGGGAAGTATTACAGTAGATTTACAGACTGTGCTACCAGTTTAGCACATCTGTCTCATACTAAAATGCACCGCAGGATTGCTTAGGCCCCATACGGTTCACCGAAGCATACCCAATCCGTAGCTTTAAGAATGACCTTAAGCATCGGAGTGTTTAAGTCCAAGAAACTTATGTCGCTCATATAATACAGAACCCTGTCAAAGCGGCCCTGTGGACATTTGCAACAACAAGAGAGGCAAGGTGATATAACGATAGCGATTGGCAAGCATTAAAACACCTTGGGCATTCTGGGGGTCAATTGATGGTTTGAGGACATCTTATGTCAAGGCAGAACATCAAATGAATTCGCCGCGACGGAGAAGACTGATGATATAATGAGCAGAGCCTATTACTGTCCCAGAGACGTAAACTAAGAATGAGATAGCTCTCTGTAACATCGCTTTATCGAATGCGAGCACCAGATTTCCCATCTTACCATAGATGTCAGATACGTACGTCGTCTTTCTGTCCTGCCAACTTCGCAAGAAGAGTTGTGTCTGGAGCCTTGATCTAAAAATTAGCATTTGGATATCATCTTTGAACAAACTACCAAATGAAAAAAGATTGATAGGCCCCAAAGTGATGGCAGCTTTCTGTAGCTGAACCTGGTAACCCAAGTAAACCTGGTTCATCTTTATGATTTTGTTATCTTAGAGAGGAAGCATTCTCCATCATATTCAAAAGATGAAGGACTAGAGGTGAAAAATAAGTTGATTATCGTGCGATTTCAAATTCAATGAAGGCAAGTATACTTTGCCTGTATTGGATGCAAACAGAGCTATCCAGCACATTTGGGTGACGGCGATTATCTATATGTTTTAAATGAAATTTGGTTTCGATGCAACGGGAACAGGGCTTGATAAAACCCCTTTATGGCTCATCAAAACCAAAGAAGTAATATTGACGCAAGGCGGGAAGGGAGTGGAAAGGCGAGGATAGAATAAAAAATTTCGGGTAGCTAAGATGGGATTTAAAAATTGTTGGCAACTTTTATGTGGCATCTATACGTATGCGACGTAGAACATATTCCGATCGATAACCTGGAATGTCATATTTGGAGGCGTTTCGAAACTACAATCCTGTCAATCAAAGTCTCCTGTCAAAGATTTCGCATTAAGCTTATCGCCTTAACTCGTACTCACTAATATGATGTTTCTACTCGCATTGAGTATATCATGGCCAACACGAACAGTAAACAATGGATTTGCGTTGTAATCAATCTTTAACTTGTGCAATGCCGTTTCCAGATTCCAGGTCGAGTGACTGAAAGTGCCAATTGAAGTCATGGGGGAACCTCCAATGTCATCAGATGCCTTGAAGTATGAATCCATTGATCGAATGCTTGTCATACAAGCACGGTAATAGGTATATGCCTTTCTGAAAAAGGGATCCTTTGTATTACTCATGCTGTCCAAGACCGATTTTGCTTTGTTAACGTTGTCTGCACTCGTCGAAGCAAACTTGTCCCTATAAATATGACGTGTTGTTCCCCGGAAAGGTAGGTACTTATCAATGTAGGACCCACAGGAATATTCGTAGAAATCATCGCAAGGATCGACTCTTTTCTTCATATCAGCTTCCATTTCTGAAAAGAGATCGTTTGTGTCATATTTCTCGGGTTGCTAGAAATAAAAAATCTGAAAAATTTCAGACAAGAAAATCAGCAATCCAACGAAAGGATAGCTTACCAGTTCATGCTCTTGAAAAGTGATACTATGTCCATTTTTAAAGTACCAAGGAAGGCTTTGGCATCACTCATATTTGAGGCTGTGTGAAATGACAGCGGGATGGGGTCACAGAGGAGGATGAATAGTTAGTTACTCAGTGCTCTGATGGAAACAATTCAAAGAGGCGAGACACGCATATGAATAATTGGCTGAATGCCATTATTCTCAGGAGCTATCAGTGGCAAGTGAATATGAAGCTTTAAAATTCGTGAATATATTACTGTTTCCATTCATTGTTGTGGGTCACAAACCAAGGACAATGCAGAAACCTCCACGTTGGTGTCCCTGGATATTGACCGCCAAAAGTTATCTCAACTCATTTTTCGTCGGCTCATAACCGATTCTGCAACCACTTTCCCTCAAAGCACATTTGAAGGAAAGACTCGATGGGCAAAACAGGTACCTAGTTTTCGTTAAGAAACTTCACCTTCCCTTACCCTAGGTTATTGGATATAACTCGGCAAGGGATTGCATTTAATAGAAAATTAGCAAATTGCACATATAATAGCACAAAATTTGTATAGCGTCCCCATACTAATGTACTCAGCAGCGCTTTACGATTTACGATTCCTAGTTTGAAAGACTAAAACCCAAAACCTAAAATATGATATCTAAAACAAAATTTTACATGTTCAAATAAAATTTCATAACAATCCAAACTGCAATTTTCCATATGCAATCTTGAAATAGTGCGATTTGAGGGGCTTTTTGAATGGTCGAACATTGTTGCTTTTCTTTACATGGGTGTGCCGAAAGGAGAGTAAGAAGAAGTAATGGTTACTATGAAAACATTTGCACCTTTTCAGTAAAAAGGGAGAAAAAAACAAGGCGGTAAAATACTTTTCGAATGCACGTCACCTGTTCAATCAAAGCTAGCACTGGAATTCAGTTATAATGGTAATTTCAATTATCTAAGGACAGCAACCCATTCAGCATACCTAGTTTATAGGGAACCATCCATCTACAAAGCAATTTAACAAAATGGCGATATGTAAAAATCAAAATATAAGTGTCAACTAATAATATGATCATCAAGGCTTTATGAAAAGGCAAAATACAGTTGAAAATGCAGCTAGTAAAAGTATAATAGTCCTGGGTTAGTCCAACCCTTAATTTTACCTTTAAAGCCTAAATTGCTTAGAGTGCACTAAGTGGCATGATCGATTTCAAGCGTAGTAGAAACCAGAAACAAGCTTCTGAATCTATTCTAGGGAAGTGGACTTCACGAGGTGGCTTCCCGTTGCCTTCCCTACAACTTCTTTGATCATGTTTTACTCTTTTACTTGAAAGAACTCTTCCCAGATCTTATCAACTCTCAATATTGGAGCCACTGATATCAATAATGATAATCACGATGGTAATAATGGCAATAATGATTATTATGAAAATGATAGCAATTTATGGTAATTATGATAACGCTAATGAAAACAATGATGATAAAAATGAGGACGATAATTGACAACTAGTGATGAAAATCTAATGATAATTTAAACGGAAAAAGAAAAAAAAAGAATGATAATAATAATAGTAATATCGAATGCTTTGACAGAATGAAAACTTCAACAATATAGGAAATACAATGCTAAATTAAGCAGAAAAATAGTTCAAAGGTCCGTCAAGGCAGGGTCTGTCCAGTCCTTGTTCCGTCGGCAAAATATGTAATATGTGCATCGTATAGAAATGTTCATGATTTTCGATATTAGGCGATTCCTTTGTGTCGAGATCGTTCAGCAAAAAAATGATAATAAGAATAACATTAATATTTCATATGGACGATAGACCTAACCTTTGAAAGAAAGATGCTACCGGTATCACTAAGGGTGCTGTTAGAATTAAAGTTGTAAAGTAAAAAGATAAAAGTTACACTAAACAAGTCTATAAACTGCAAAAGAAACTTATGAATGATCAGGCAGTATCGAGGTCGCTCAGTACAGCAAGTAAAGAATCACAAAACTTGTCCAAGGCCCCGAGAGTGCTCATTGAAGCATTGATGAATTTAACTTCCGTGTAAGTGGTGATAATAGCAATTATAAGAAAGATACATATTGTTTTATCGTATATCAACATATCCACAGGGTTCATCAACATAGGTTGATTTTTCTTCAATATTACCAAGGTTAAAGTATGTATTTGTTTTTAACGCAAGAAACGCGATTTCGCAATAAATGCAGCACTAAAAATGCACGAAAACATTGAAGGTGGTAGAGCTCTTGGTAGTCCTTGGTTAATCCATCTCGTGTGGTGGGGTTTCCACAAACGAGCTGTCGTGCGGCCATTCACGCTTTAATTTGTGACTAAGCGCCTTATTCTTAGCAATGCATCAGGTCCCGCGTAACAGCCTCGACATCAGATCGAGCTTGGTCTGTGGGTAAGGCGAGTTCGACGCAAGTTACAGTATTTGGACATGATTTTAGTTAAGAGTAACACCCTGTTTTTCTAGTTATCGACTGGTTAATATTTTGCATGACTCATTTTTTCTTTGTTGAAGTAGCGTAGGATTTGAATGGGAGGGGAGATGAAAACTTCGAGGCGTAGAGAACGGTACGACGAGAAAATTCAGTAGAAAACGTCAGGTGTGCCTTTTCCTAGTTGTTTTATCACTGCTCTAAATATCCTCAGAACTCTGAGCTTGAAAAGTGATTTTGTTTCAAAATCTTGCTGCTACGGCCAAGAATAACAGCTATTGGAGATATAGCTGTGAGCAACTGCAGTTTGAAGGACGGTTGCATCTTCATGCTCAGTCTATGTGATATTGTGAATAAAAAAAGGACTTTCAGAAGTTTATACTACTTGATTTACCTTTGAACTGTGGGAGTGTCGATTTCGATTTTTCACTCGAGCGGAGAGAAATGTAGGTGATGGCAGCAACTGAACCTACTGCTATGATTATGAATGCAATCACCGCCAGCGTCCTGCAATTTTTCGAAGGTCGTTTCTGATTGAGAGAAGTAGCAGTAGGAATCTTTGTGACATTATTCGCTTCGTCAACATAAGCATTGTTGATCACAAACGCAGACATCTTGACTCTCGTTGTGACCTGGGAGAAACAGAAATTGCTTCAGGCATTATAAAGCAGCAAAATAACTGAGCCTCCGGGTTATGGACACTAGCTGGACCAGTAAACCTTCAATATGGATGAAATTGTATGTGCTTTGTTGATTATTTTGTGTTCCAAGTGGGTGACAATTTTCTTCAATTCATCTAGCAGAATGTCTTGGCTTGGAGGTACAGAGGAAAGAAAAAAGAAAGAGGGGGGGGGCATTTAGTTACATTTCAGTGGTTGTTCAAGTCAACTTGATCAAGGAATTCTTCTTCAACCGGAAGCAAGGGGGTTCGCTCTGCACGGAAATCCTATTCTCAATAATTAGAGAAATCACACTACGCAGGGAATCGCGTGTCCTGGATTATTTCGTCCTTCAGCGTGGAAATTATTTGAAGAGAGATCGTCTTTTGAATTTCTCTATAATGGTTGCCGCTATGATAATTTATGTCGTATTGTTCCTCTGTTCACAGTACAGTCCTATTGAGGCGAGTCCATCAGTTCAGTTATAGATAAGATTTAAGGCGTGAGTGCTTAATCACTTTGTTCTTGTACAAGCACCGGGAAACAGTCAAGTACGTAAGTAAATGAAAACTGGCCTACCAATGTTTAGTACGAAACAAAGGGCACTCGGCTCAGTCTAATTCGATAATAAAAATGTTTCTCTGGAGAGGTCCTTTAAAATAGAAAGCTCCAGTAGCACACTGTGAATTGATTGTATTTGAGGGCTATTCCTTGCAATAATATAACGGCTGCGAAATCTACATGGGATAATACAGTGCGAAACCGAAGATATTTGAGGCATTCCATCATTTGAAGTCCTTTTTCTGGCTAATGGAGCAAGCCATTCTTCGTCCACCCTGCGCCAATTCGATGACTTCTTATAACCCGGAGCCTGCCACCTTTCCGCGTTGTTTTCAGGACACTGTTTGGGGACAGTGCAGATACCTCCACGTTGGTGTCCCTGGACATTGACCGTTGAAAGTGATCTCAACTCATTTTTCGCCGGCTCGTGACCAATTCTGCAACCACTTTCCCTCAAAGCACATTTGAAGGAAAGACTCGATGAAGAGACTGTTAGGTGCCATGATGAAACGCCCTCTTCCTTGCACTAGCCTGGGCAAACACGGACTGCAGGAGCAACCCTTGACCACCACAAGTGAGCTCCAAGGAAACACAGGGTCAACACGTTGGTACCATGGCCGTTGGCTATGTGGGAGCTCGTCACCGATTCACATGTCTTGTTTTTAGTCCTGCTGGGTGTCCCTACCATCCTTCTCGCAAGGCTGAGGCCGAGGGGGGTGGCCGAGGGGGGTGGCCGGTTTAGTCGCCAACGACTCGACCATTAAACAGCTTGCTCTGGACTGTATGGTACCGATGGTAGACAGAGAATCAGCTGTTCCTTACAAAGTTATCAATAACGACACCCTTATTTCGCCGAGCCAGCTTAATTCACTTTGAATACCCAGAGCGTAGCCAAAGTACCTCAATATATGGCAACTGAAATCCCCCGCTTATGTCGAAATTAGCGACTTTGTGGGACGGCTAGGGCACACCACTGTCCTAGACTTATCTGTGTTCCCAGATAGAATAACGTCACATGTAAAAGGCCGCTGATCTGAATTTGCCAATCTTGGCCTATTCACTTAACTTCCGCTTTCGCAATATTCCACATAATGGCTTTACCGCAAGTGCTATTTGAGATTTTCCATGCACTGGTAGCAGAAAGACTCCTTCAAAACTTTGGGGCATTTGGGATCCTCCTGTTCAAAGGGTAGGAATGACTGATGAAACGGAAAGCCTTTAGTACACAAATCTGAAGGCAGTGTACTCATGTGCTCATTTCCGAATACCCATTCACATACATACAGTACAATGACATTAGTAACGTAATAGGTTACAAATTGGAAATATCTAGTATACAACAGGTACTGAAACAAATGCTCAACTTATTATGCTTTGTGCCTTCCACATCTGCAGTATCACAGTCAATACTAAACTGCCTTGTCGAATGAATAAGTCACACCGACTTTTGACACCAAAAGAGACCGTAAAACAACTACACTAATGTTTGAAGAGCAAAATGCGAATAGCATGTGCCTTCCATCGATGTCAGGTTGACAATATGAGCGAATAACTTACCAATAAGGTGAAAAGCTTTACTGAAGAAGAAGTGCCGTTCTCCTAGCCATCCAGTTCACTCTCTAGTTTCGATGTCATCATGTGCTCTAGACCAGAGACATTTCGTTGGCATGACAACATCATCGGTCTTCTGGCCCCTTTGTCCATGGAATAATAAGTTTATAAACAGACAGAATAGTTGAAAACCAACATAAGGCAGGCATGGGTGAGCAAAGCAATCGAACAAAGCAGGCCAACTTAACTGAATATGTAGTACAGCGATGAAGGCTTGCAATGCAAAGTTGCTCGTGGGATCTGATTGATGCCAAGTAAGAGCAAGCGTAATCTGCTAAAATGAAGGCTACCAAATGCAGGCCGCAGGAGAGCCAGTGGCTAAGGGCCCCTTGCCGGAAAGGCTCCAATTTCAGACGCTGAATTTAAGAAGCAGAATTTTGGGGGATTTATGTAGGAAAAGAAAAAAAAGAAAGTGTATCGTAGGTTTGAATCCAGCACGGTCCACACCAAAAGCACAGAATCATTGATAAAAGCAGTGAAAACCCCTTTGAGAATGTCAAACTATGTAACATGGGCTCGGAGCCTTATCGCTGCGTTCTGCTACGCTGTATGTCGAGTATGCTACGCAGTTTTAGTTGAGTCTTTGATTTAAATGCTTATGTGATATTTCCATATTTTTCGCCATATGGGGGCGAAATGCCGATTATCTAGGTCACCATTGTCGCTGATAACATGAGGTATGAGCATATAGACGGACCAAGGCACGGGGCCAATTTTTTAGTGAGTTATGTTGAGGAAAGGCCATGGCTATGCAAAGAGTTATGTTGAGGAAAGGCTATACAAAGCCCCAACAAAAGAAGAAAGAAGAAAGTGAAATGCTAAGAGGAGAGAGAAATCAGGTTAAGTTTATTGATCTCGGATTTGAAAGATGGCAAGTTGTAGGATTCAGGAAAGCAAGAAGAAGGCAAGACGATTGCATCCCTACGTAGGAGGCTATGCCGTTTGCTGAAACTGCAGCTAATGGCTCATTATCAAATTGTGCCGCCGTGTGTTGCGTGTGAACGTCAAAATCGGACCTTGCAAAGCATCTTGGCTTCCTGTGTATCTCAGCATAAAGACGATTGGGATTTGTGGGTGGATCTTGCAATTTACGCTTACAATACTAGTGTTCACGAATCTACAGGTTTTAGTCCGTACGAATTAGTTTTCGGTAGAGTAGCCAGAACCCCCATAGAATTAGATCTCGGTATTCCTGTCAAAGTCCCAGTACTCATGAACACTCACATTCCATTCGCAAGAATCTACAGCGCGTTGTTGAAATAGCAAATAGACAGTTGGAAAAGAGTCGTAGTAAAGTGCCAGAACAGTTTAGTAGCAAATACAAAAGGAACTGGAAATGGAAGTGGACCTACGCCGCCCTAAAACTTGGAGAAAAAAATTGGGAGGCGATGGTCAGGGCCTTATCAAATAGTTGCACAGAATGGGGTTAATTATAAAATTCGGTCGAAAGAAGGAAAGACATCGTTGTGCACCATAACAATGCTATAGCCTGCCCCATTCCTTATGGTCAGGGACAAATTGTTCCCCCTGTCAGGGGAGCAGTGGAAATGACTTTTGCCGAACACAAACATTTTCCTGTCGGTTTTGGGGAACGACCATTGCAACCACGCCCGCCTGGACTGAGGCAAAATATTGCTCCTCCGTCGAGTTTTGGAGAATTTGTAACCCACTAGGCCCAGGGAAGCTGAAAAGGGATGGGATATGCTGACATCCATGACATTTAAGTGCAACTGTGATTATCATTATGATTATAAGTTCAGTTGGTGTTGGGTAAGATTGGAGAATCTCGGTTATATAGTTATGTTATAGTTCGTTGGTATTCACGCTATTTGTTTAACGAATTGCGGTCTACGGGACTTCGATGCACATAGCCACTTAGAGACACTATAGCTAGCAACGACAACCATCGTGTTTAAAGGGAAGTTCTGTTGATTCTGGATTTATTGATATCTGTCAGTTGAACAGTATGCTAGTCATTTTCTGATCCTCGTCCTCGAACCTCAAACGTAACACGTGCTGCATAGCGTCGGCTATCATGTTTCTCCATGCATCACAGTTCCAACTGAACGATGTCATTCGTATTGCGTTTTCCATATGCAACAATGACGTCACTATTATCAATGATCTTATCTCTCTGCTTATCCCTGCTTTGTTTTCCATCAATTTTCCCTGCCGTTACTAAATGCTCCAATGCTTTTTTCTCATCACGTGTCTAAAGAGCGTCGCATGCTTTTTTCCTATTCCATTGACTAACGATCTCGTTGTCCCTGCCATTTCAAGGACTGCTTCAGTCTTAGTGTGCTTTGCTGATAATCTGTCGTACTGACCGGGGCCATGAATCCTCTCCGTGGCCCTGAGTAGAGAGACTTCCTGTTGAGCCTCAATTGATATTTGCGCAGCTGTCCTTGAAATGCATATTGCATGCGTTGTTACCTTTTATTCAGCTAAACCATTGTGCAATTTGTGGTCTCGTCTTGTACCTTGTTCAATCAATCATTATCCTGAGCAATATCTTAGTTAGATGGCTCATCAAACTTATAGCCCAATGCAACTTACACTTGATTCCCCCTGCTTTCTTCGGGAGTTCAATAAACATGGAATCGGGTAAATCTCCAGGTATTTGACCATCGTCGTGGAAGTTATTATGAAATTTGGTCATATTTTATTTAGGCCTACCCCTAAACTCTTCCAATGCTTCCAGCAACTCTATGGCTATGCTGTCAGGACCAGGAGTGTGCTCCATTTGGTCTTGTCCATTGCACACTCTCCTTCGCCTTCGAGTCTCTGTGGCCCATCCATGTTAGTTTTGATTCTTCAATGTTAATCTCTTCATTGCTACACCATATAGTCCTTTAATGTACTCTTCGTATCTCTCTAGCATCTTTTCCTTTTCCATTATAATATCTCTTTCTTTGATTCTAGACACCGTATGCTTGAGCATGGTTTCTTTCTGCCTGTGACACCTTCCATTGTCTTGTGCATTGATTTCAAACCTTCGCCACGAAGGTCTTCCACTTCGCTAAATCTCTAAATTTCTCATTAAACCAGTTTCCTTTTCCCTCCTTGCGTTTAATCTTGTCATTTTGTGCAATCCGCGTATTGCTCACTGCTTCTCTCACACTCTCTTCTATCTTCCATCAGATTTAGCATTTCGTTCGTCACCCATTTAAGGTTTGCTTTTCTTTTCACGTCTAGTATTTTTTTTTCAAGTGAGCTGTGTTGGGGAAAGGCCATGGTGGCCTATACAATGCCTCAACAAAGGAAGAAAAGAAGGATGGAAAGATCTCCAACTAATCCACGATGGGAAAGAGTTTGGAGAGGTTGGGTGAGGTTAGGATTGTTGATGAGACGAATGGCTTTGGACTGGACTTTGTCAAGAAGACAGGTATCATCACCCGAGATGCAATGTCGATGCACTCTCTCAAGCTCTCCCATTTTTGTCCGCTGTCATCTAATCCTTCTAGTGCTTCTAATTTATTCATGACTGCAGCTGAATATAGCAACCTTAATTTTGCATTTGTCTCCAATATTGCATAATCCATTAAACGGGTTCTTTCTTGGTGATTCTTCATTTCTTTAATCTTTGCCTAATTTTGCTGATAATAAGGACATGACCATTGTGAAAATTTCCTCCTTGGTATGTCTTACAAGATATCAGCGAGTTTCTAAACCTCTAACCCAGGGGTGTCAAGGTCAAATGGATGGAGGGCCTACTAAAAAATATGTCTATAAGCCGAGGGCCGGAGTGATTGAATGCTCATTGAAAAATTGTAAAATGACCGCATGTAGTCAAGTGAGCCAAACTATTACCCCCGTCCCGTCCTGGACTATTGCTCGGTGCGTCACCGTTGCATTGTGGGAAATGCAGTATCAGTGCGTCTGCGGGCTGCTTGCTTGACTTTGAAATGGGTTTTTTTCTTTTTTTTTAGTGGGTTATGTTGAGGAAAGGCTATGGTGGCCTATACAAAGCCCAACACAGGAGGAAAGAAGAAAGCGAACCCATCACCATGCAGTCTTTTTTATTCTTCATTTTACCATGTGGACCTTTCCATGTCCGTTATCGTCTATTTAGCTGACAAAATATAGCATTTCTAATGACCACAGCCGTCTTCTTTTACCCATTCTTCGTTGCGGTTTCCTCCGTCGTTCCTTTTAACTAGTCCAGGGGTCGGCAACCCGCGGCTCTAGAGCCGCATGCCGCTCTTTTGCGCCGCCCTAGTGGCTCCGTGGAACTTTTTCAAAAAAGTTTGAAAATGGACAAATATATAGCTACTATAGATGCATGCAGAATATGCTGCCTTCATTGTAAGGCTTATATAAGAATTTTAATTTTTTGCGGCTCCAGACAAATTTGTTTTCTGTTTTTTGGTCCAATACGGCTCTTTCAACATTTTGGGTTGCCGACCCCTGAACTAGTCCATGTACTCCTACGTTCTCGCTTTTGGTACCTTCTCTTACTTTTGCATTAAAATCGCCCGAAGAGATATCGTATGATAGTAGCAACTGATGGTTTTAAAAACTCTAAAGCTGTTGCCGTTCCACTGTTGAATTTATCTTGAAAGGCAGTCAGCAGCCAATCACCACTGGACACCATGGGGATTCAAAGAAGCAAAGAGAGACAAAAAAAAACGTGGCAGGATGATCTGGAAAGACTTGGTAAGAAATGGTACCATGTATAACATGGACAAGGGAAGACTAGCGTTTGGAAAAGGCCTGTTCACGACAACAGGTGGACACCGTCAACGACAATGTTGTAATTATTATTATTATATTTGATGCTATTGTTGTTTTGTTACTGTTGTTGTTGCGGCGGGGGAAGGAGAGTTCGATCGAAAAAACCACGTGTCGATGCAAGATCGAAGAACGAGCAGAATAGCTAGATTGGAAAGGAACTAACTGCTTCGTATAATACCGTATAAGGAAAGATTAAGATAAGTGGATTACGTTTTGATTCATTAACGATATACAATGTTTTCTATGTACTGACTTGTTGCTGTTTGAAAGGTTGCAGTCTCATTTTGTGTCGAGCCTGTCCATCAGATGTTCAAATCTGCCCTGGGATTTACAACCCCACGAATAGAATAGAATAAAATAAAATAGAATATAATAGAATAGAATAGAGGGATATTTCCGACAGGCAAGGCTAATTTATGCCGATTGGAATCTTGAGTCGATTTGAAAACCACTCATTGACCTCCACGGGGCTGAGCAGCTTATAATAAAAAAATTCAGCCAAGAAACATGGGAGATGGCTATCTTATACTGTTCAAATCCGCCAACTTCAATAAATAGTTGGGGATGACTATTAAATTATGTAATAGAATATCATGTAGTGTTATGCTACGGTTACCCCCATTTTCTAGTGACCCGTATATTGAATAAACTGTTAACGAAATAAGAGAAGCTAAATAAATTGGACAAACTTAGCAAGCTACATTTGGAGGCGTTGTTGACACAAGAGATTTGAGGGATGGACTTGTGAGCCTGACTGAATACAATGCTGTTTTGCTTTACTAAGCATTTTCAACCTGGAGCATATTTTTTATAAGCCAGACTGACAAGCACTTTTGCTGAGCAAACGCCACGAATGACAGGTTGCTTTAAGCAAAACGCTTCCGTGTGCGGTGGCTAGTTTGAGAGTAGTCAGTCAATCGTGGCATAGATTCCTAAAATCAAGCATCTTTGATAATTTTGGTCACTCGTGGCACTTTGCTTCCGTGTGCGGCGGATAGTTTGAGAGTAGTCAGTCAATCGTGGCATAGATTCCTAAAATCAAGCATCTTTGATAGTTTTGGTCACTCGTGGCACTTTGCTTCCGTGTGCGGCGGCTAGTTTGAGAGTAGTCAGTCAATCGTGGCATAGATTCCTAAAATCAAGCATCTTTGATAATTTTGGTCACTCGTGGCACTTTGCTTCCGTGTGCGGCGGCTAGTTTGAGAGTAGTCAGTCAATCGTGGCATAGATTCCTAAAATCAAGCATCTTTGATAATTTTGGTCACTCGTGGCACTTTGCTTCCGTGTGCGGCGGCTAGTTTGAGAGTAGTCAGTCAATCGTGGCATAGATTCCTAAAATCAAGCATCTTTGATAATTTTGGTCACTCGTGGCACTTTGCTTCCGTGTGCGGCGGCTAGTTTGAGAGTAGTCAGTCAATCGTGACATAGATTCCTAAAATCAAGCATCTTTGATAATTTTGGTCACTCGTGGCACTTTGCTTCCGTGTGCGGCGGCTAGTTTGAGAGTAGTCAGTCAATCGTGACATAGATTCCTAAAATCAAGCATCTTTGATAATTTTGGTCACTCGTGGCACTTTGCTTCCGTGTGCGGCGGATAGTTTGAGAGTAGTCAGTCAATCGTGACATAGATTCCTAAAATCAAGCATCTTTGATAATTTTGGTCACTCGTGGCACTTTGCTTCCGTGTGCGGCGGATAGTTTGAGAGTAGTCAGTCAATCGTGACATAGATTCCTAAAATCAAGCATCTTTGATAATTTTGGTCACTCGTGGCACTTTGCTTCCGTGTGCGGCGGATAGTTTGAGAGTAGTCAGTCAATCGTGACATAGATTCCTAAAATCAAGCATCTTTGATAGTTTTGGTCACTCGTGGCACTTTGCTTCCGTGTGCGGCGGCTAGTTTGAGAGTAGTCAGTCAATCGTGGCATAGATTCCTAAAATCAAGCATCTTTGATAATTTTGGTCACTCGTGGCACTTTGCTTCCGTGTGCGGCGAACTGAAGCATGTTCCTTTTGCCTGAACAAAAAAGTGCATGCACAAGCAAAAGGCGTCACGGTTTGATAGCTCTTCTGAGTTTTCCAAAGTGTCCTAATTGAATTTGACGGCTGTTACCTAGCTAGGGCCGTACAGCAGTCCTAGCAGGGGGCTCTGGGGGTCCAGCCCCTATTTGATTTTCCAAATATTTCAAAAATCCACGGTTTTCTTGCTCATCTTATTGTTATTCCAACGATCCTTATTGTTTTATGTTTGTCCTTGAAGGAACACACGTTGAGGTCACAATGTCTCTTTGATTGTGCTTGATTTTATTTGATACATGGAAGCTTCATCCCGTTCGTAAAGCCCTCCTAGTTGTATTTCTAGCTCCACACCAATGCCCCTAGCATTATCAGAACGCTAGTTACGATCGTCCAGTCAAAGCTAAAGCGAAACTGTTCTCACAGTGCCGTTGATTGGAGGCGTTTAGCACCAAGGAGAGGCCTGAAATAGAAAATTCGAGACGAGGGAGAAATATCCTAAGCAACGACGACGTTCTGAGCTAAACATAATCGGCCTATTGTGACCTATCCCCATGAAGCTCATCTCAGGCAAGATTCAAGGATCGCAGCCTTTATATTTCACAAATCCCATTAGCTATAATTCGCGCTTCATTGGATAATCTTAATACGATAAGAATTTCTTGGAGAGCTTGGTCGGTCATCGCCCGTTCAAGAAAACATAGTATTGAAAGACTTACGCACCCAACACAGCCATCTCTATGCTTCCAGAAATTTGGCGATTCTTTCGAAATTTCAGCAAGACATCCTTCGAGGAGGACTCCACGTTGGCACTGGCAGCCATAACAGGTAAGGCATTGCTCTTGCTTTGATGTGCTATCGTAAATCTATGACAACAAGAAGTGGTACTTATTGAAGCTATAATACCTTGTACGCCTTGAATGCGTTTTAGAAAAGCTACAACTCAAAATTTACTTGGTGCAGCTGTTCATCTTCTACTAAGGAGTTCAACAAGCTATCAAATGTAGGCCTAATTGCTCCTTTTGTATCAATGTAGACCTGTATTGATAATGGGAAGGCTTAAGAAGATTAACTCGAACAAAACGATGTCTACTTAGCATCTAATGGTAGATTTTTTGACACTAATACGCTCATTGCACATCGAGCAGTGTTCGGGTCCCCCTCTCGATATGGCCACATTCCGCGATTGCTACGCCTGGAGTTACGAAGAGCTAGCAACTCTCCTCACTCTAAGTGAAAGTTTAGCTGAGGGTGGATTCGCACTTCTGATCATGGGACCAATGGGCAAGCTACATTGACAAAGCAAAGACGATCTCGAATTCTATCACTCGAAGTATTCCTCTTAACGTATGGATGGGTATCATACACCGATATCAAATATTGGAAATATCTTACATTGAGAATTTGGGCAATAAAATTATCATGTGAAAAGAGCACTTTTGGATTTGGAAGGGGCACTTTTGCATAGTTTGTCAAAAAGTGGGGGCCATGACCCTCTACCCCCCTTAATTCCTACGCCCCTGATGAATGTATAACATGTGACGTCGTTTCGATTCGATACTTCTTTAAGGTAGTAGCCTAGATAAAAACCGTACCTCTGACATCATCAAGAACTCAACAATACACTATATCGACATAGGTTCCATTACTGACTTGCAGATTCTTGCATTGGACGTGAAATCATTTAAGAAATTGTCATGTGATCGCTCTTTGCCAATGGTTAAACATCTTTTCTAAACATGCTGTTGAAATGAACCCCCGTGAAATTGTTGCTCGCGATCTGCATTCAAATCAACGCTGCATCATTTGAAACAATTCCCCTCACAGATCATGACGAAACGCTGAAACATGTTTATTACTAACCAAGCTGGGACATTTCACAGAGTTCAAAGGCAAAAGGAATGGCAAGACGATTCTAAGACAGATCAAAGAAAGGCATTTTCAAAGCAAGAAAACCTCCTTGCTAGCCAGTCAAGCTCTTTTGACTACTGTGATGAAGTTCATAGGCACAGAGTGATTAGGAAAATGGATGAGCACAACTGCGACAGCATACAAAAATCAGCACCCGGGTCTCCCGTTAACAGTAGGGTGTACATGGTATCACCACCCCTGCTAGCAGCAGTCATGTCTCCAAGATCACTATTAAAGCCATCGCCGACCCTTACAAAGCGATTTGAAAGCTCGGAGAGAGCAGGGGAGAAGAAATCTGCCAGTCAGTTGATTCCACAAGGCAACTTAACGATCAGTCTTGGGAAATCATTCAATAGGTCCTTCCACTGTATCGTCAAAAAAACTGCAGAAAAGAAAGAAAAGTTTCTTTCTGCCGAAGACAACCCATTTCAAAGGTCTTCTTCCCTGCCGGAATTGTCTCCAATTTACAGCAGTTGTTCGCATGAGCGGTTCTTCATACCTGCTGACGATACCAAAAAAGAAGAGAATGCGGACAAAAAACTCGATGAAGAGATTACTGCGATGGACAGTAAAGGTGAAGCATCACACAAGGGTTTTTCATCCCATTTAAAGACTGATTCGGAGGAAATTCAAACCAACAAAGTTGGCTTCGACACGGAGGAGCTGTTATCATGCGACAAGCTATTTCCAATACACGCTTTCACAATCTTTCACTCTACAAAGACGAGTAGAAAAGTTACAAAAGACTGCAAGAAAAATTGTGTCGGAAATGACAAAAAAGTCAAGACTAATAACAAATCGGATTGTTTTGCTCATGGAAGTGGCCTTCGACACGCTGTTCTCCAAGAACAGGCAAAATTTTACATTGAGTGTCCAGAGAAAAAGCACTTAATGTCGGTCACAATAGCAATCTTTGGCCCTAGATTATTACCACCCCGAAAAGAGGTTACGCAAGCTGAATCAAATGTGTATGAAGTGGAATATTGGCCAGAGTCCGTGGGCATCCACAAGATATATATCAAATGCAATGGAAAGCATATCGAGGGGAGCCCTTTCAATGTTCAAGTGGAAAGCGATAATTCTCAAGTTTGGTTCTTGGCATGTTAATCACGGATAAATGAGTTGTGCTACATGCTATATACAGAAACATATTTAAAAATATGCAAATATATACATATATCTATCACATGTATATGCATGCTCTATATTATTTATGTATACATTTATTCATATTATCCATACATACATGCATACATTTACAATCAAAATAATTACTCGATAATATATCGCTAAAAGCCAAGATCAATCAATGACAATTTCAACCGATATACAATCAACAAAAAAGCAAATTTCAAAATATGATATTGAAAATATGAGCAATGAATGTGATGGCAAGTGGAAAATACGATTTGATATCAGTAGGCCATTAACAAATACGAAGAAGGCTCAAATCGTTTGATGAGAAATGAATCGATGTGATTGTTCCATGTAACTCCCTGCGAGGGCGGCGGCATGTCTAATCCAAAAATGAATTAAGAAAAGTGCAGGGAAGAACTGACCAATGATTTTCAATGGAAACCACCGGCTCGTACATTAATACAGCAAGGTTACAGTGCTCGATTCGCAGTTCCTGAAGATTGGATACTGCTGCATTTGACAGAAACTGTTTTCATAAAAAAAAACCAAAACTAAATGTCACTCTAACTTCTTGGGATTACTGTAAACATTCTAGCACCAATGTCATTAGCGTAGCGCCCAAGCTTGTTCATTAGCAAGAGAAGACAGCGTGTTTAGGTTTTCCAGCATCACCTATAACGAGGAGAGAGAGGAAGAGCTAAAATCTTATCGACAATAAGGATTTTTGATGTAATGCTTTAATGTCCAAAATTTGTATGCAGCAAAGAAAGCGGGAACATAGCTTCGTAGCAGTAAAGATATTTTCGTCCGACACTCGCCAGTGAAAATATGTCGAGGTTAATGGCGTGTCTCTGTCGCGCTCGCCCTCCGACTGCAAGCCCTATGGTGGCTGAGCCGACCGATCCGCGCGCGGCACCCTCGTCCACAGCCGTTGCCCAGCCACTCTCCATCGTTTCCACTGGCGGCAGCGTGGCGCCGGGTAATGGCGACGTCGGATAATGGCCGAAATAGGAACATCAAGCTTATATCCAGATGCAGGTCGAAATGCATGTAAACGTGTAGGAGTAAAGACACAACCGGCCAAGGAAGACAGAGGATGGTATGTTTGGAGCGACTGTAGGGGCCTTGTCGAAACAGATTTGACAAAAATCAAATCGTGGGATACGGTTTAAATTGCCAGGAACAACTGATGATTGTCATGTTAGCTTCAGACACAGTACATATCCTGCAATGTTATCAAATCGAGGTAAATTCCTACAAATTGAAGCATTTAGAAATGTTTGAAAACCAGGTTGTGATGAAGGGCAACCCTCCTTGACGGAATCAAGCATGAAAATACATGAAATTGGCCGAATAAGAAAATGCCAAAGTATGCCGGAGATACCTCCTGAGTATTGCAAGCCTGGCTGCTCATGACTTGGCTCATTTTGAGATCCCTTGCTGCATCCAACAGCTTATGAACCTTGAGATTTAAATTTGGAAAACAATTTCACGCAATTAAACAAAGTAAATAACCTTCTGTACAACAAACTAATCCAAACACTTCGCAAAGTTCCATAAAATAAATTGCGCGTTTTCTTCAACGAATGATTATTTGTGGGACAGAGTTCACGGATAGTGATTGAGAAATTGGTCTTCAGAAATCTAAGTTAAGAGCGCAGGATAAAACGACTTTCTCCTACTTCTGTTTTCATCTAAGTGTCATTATTATCATTATCCAGAGCGCTTAGAAAAAACCAAACAGGCTCCGGGCTCAGTTCTCTTACCCATGGCAATATTTGATCTAAGGAAGACGTTAATGATTACATTGATAAAGCAAAAATTACCCACGAAAAAGCTGTCCCTATTTCACAATCAGCAGCAGTTATTCAGCAGTTCTATGCATGATTAGAAAGCAGTGAATTGTGGAATTAAGAGATACCTCCAAAACATCTTTTCTCAGACTTCTGTAATAAAATAATGCTCTATCGTGGACGTCCATGTTGATTTCTTCTTCTAAAAACCACAAAAATGGAACGAATTTACGTGACAACAAACTGGAAGGCATTCAAGCGCTTAACAAGTGGGCTGATACAAAGAAGCATTTCTGTAATGGCAACTTACCTATCAGGTAATGGAGAATCCTTCCAACAACATTCTGAAATTCTGGGGGTCTCTTCAAAAACAACCGCAGCGCTGCATTCAAAAATTCAAGCCTAACAGTGGATGACTGCTCTTGTTCCAAGCTGTCAACAAGGTCTTCCATGATATACGGACTATTTGGGATGCTCTAGAAAGGCAATTTAAAACTTGGAACGAAAACGACGAATTTGCCGAGGGCTGTAGTGACCAAAGAAAGTGACCTTGTAAAAAGCTTGCCGTGTCTATACGGCTTATCAATATCAGCTTAGAAATACTTTTTCAGGCTTCACTTGATCTGATCGGAAAATGCAGTTAATGTCATCCTCGACATGATGCCTAGTTAAGCAGGTTGAAGTGAGCGATACAGTTCAGCTTCACAGTTCATAAACATCATTTTTACACAAGACTTTGAAACACGCGCTCACTTCAATTTTCAACTAAGTTAACACTGTAGGAAGCCTAGATAAAGGCGCAGAAGAAAATCATAGCTTACCGCTTAAGTAAAATCTGAAGCAGGAAAAAAACGTTTTCATTTCTGGGTGCAAAATTTTTAAAAAACTTCCCAACTAAAGGATGGTTGATTCATCGATCGTTAAATTCAAGAAAGCCTGCAAAGATTTGAACTCTGACTTTGACTTCTAACTTTTCACTTTTTTCTTTGAACTTGATCCTTGTAGAAGTTTTTGATTCGCACAAAATTTGATTTAAGCGCTTTAAAGTAAACAGGTCCTTGATTGATAGCAGCAAATCCATCTTTACTGAATAAGCTACCCTATATAAATATTATTCTATTATTAATATTTCTGCTTCAGCTTATGCTCTGGCTGTTTTTCACAACTAATGACCAAGGGCTAAGAGGAGGGCATTCTCGTTATTATTATTACAATTCTTATTAGTCTTGCGATTCTTGCTTGCTATATTGAACGACCTCGAAACTCCATAAAATTTAAGGAATCGCCTAATATCGAAAATCCTGAGCATTTCTATACAATGCACAAACTACATATTTGGACGACGGAACAAAGGCTGGAAAGACCTTGCCTTGATGGACCTTTGAACTATTTTTTCACTTAATTTAACATTATATTTCCTTCTTTCTTTTTGTTTCTTTTTCCATTAGAATTGTCATTAGTGTTAAGTAGAAGCAGCCAATTACACACTTCCTGTTATAACAGAGGCATGTTTTCTGCATTTTAAATATGCAGTTGATGAATGGTTAAAAAAGTTATCAAAATTTGACCAAGAGCGCGGTGGATTTGCGACTCACAATATGATGTACCTACATTATCATTGCTTCCATCATCCTAATTATCATCATTAATTATCATCATAATTAGCTAAAAATTGAACGGTATATCAATGAAATAAGCAAGTGCTCACGTGTCCAAATTCACCAAGGATCCAAAGAAGAGCGGCCTTTGCTGAGCTGTCCGATGCTTTTTCCCAATAATGGTCCACATTCGCAACAAACGTGTTACCAAAATGATCCATCTTATTCAATATGTCTATGGAAAAAAATCCTCACATAAAAATTCTACTATATTACAACGACTCCCGTGGAATTGGAGCCGGGAGAAGAGCATTTCGGCCTGACATTACAGCAAATGCCGTCTGACGATAGATGTGAACTTTTGTAGCACAGCCGAGTGAAGGAAAAACCATCCCGGTCACAAAAGTTCCCAATTATGAAGAGTATCATTATCACCTATTTAATGAATACATTGAAACCAAAAAAAACCTGAGAGCAATTATTGAATACAGATGAAGAAATACCTTTGATTGACTCAAAAATACTGGCAGCAATGTGATCCAGGTCAAGCTCAAGAAAGGTCAGTAGTAAATCTATGCATCTGGCTGCAGCAGCTTTGTGCCTTGCGCCAATTTTGCCTATGCATTTTGTCGCGTATTTTGCGACACAGATGTCTGTGTCCGTTACACGGCACCTTGAAGGGAACAACATCCCGGAATTAACCATACAGTAGAAATTACACCACAAACTACTTTGACGAGAGGAAAAAGCAAAGAATGAAGACTTCGAACTGAGAAAAAAGAAAGCAAAAAAACCAATCATTCTTCTCTAGGGTGAACAGTTTTAATACCTTATCTCCGACAAAATCTCTTCTAAATTCGATTCGTTTACGATTTCTGTCAAGACAGTCATCCTACATTTCTTCAAGTATGGTAATTCATTGCCCCTGTAAATGAGGGAAAATAAACATCAGACGCGAGTGGAATTCACAAGAACTCTGTTCGTGAGGGGAAAATCAAGGTGTCAGGATAGCTCGGTGGTAAGATTCTTGCGTACTGATCATATGGTCAGTGGTTCGAGTCCCACCTCAGCTAAACTTCCACTTAGAATGAGGAGAGTCGCCAGCTCTCTGTAACTCAAGGCTTAGGAATCACGAGGTGTGGTCACATCGAGAGGAAGGACCTGGACGCTGCTCGATAGGCAAGAAGCTTCTCAGCGTCCAAATTTCTACCTTTGACATCTAGGTAGAGAATCATGTGTATGAAAAAATTAGAAAAAGAACGAAAAAAAAGCTCAGAAGCATCAAGCAAGGCAGATATCTAAAGAAGACTAACCGTAAATAAAACGCTTTCTGTCTTTCAGCCAAAAAGTGTGTCCTCCCTCTGTAGACAGTCGACAAAAAGGCAAGCCCAGTGTAGGAGAGCTCCGGAATCGATGACATGACGACAGACAGCAGAGGACCTGACGGTAGAAAATGGTAAATTTACAAAACAATCCAAATTAGACAAAACGTTTCATTAAACTTGCTTGTGCATAGCTTTGTAGTATGCAGTGAGCTTTCAGAGCATGCGGTCAGTGGTTCGACACCCATCTAGGGCTAAATTTTCACTTCGAGTGAGGAGAGTTGCCAGCTCTCTGTAATTCCAGGCGTACGAATCACCAAGTGTGGTCACGTCGAAAGGAAGAACTAGGATACTTCTCGATTGGCATAGTTTCTCGGTGTCCTAAAATATATCTTGGGACGTTAGGCAGAAAGCATAAAAGAAAGCAAGGTTTATCCTGTGGTTGTTTACATAGATCCGATTCAAAATTCTATGTTCAACGTTTTAGGCCTAATGATGACATTCCTACGGAAAATTCTTGTATACGGCTCTGCACGAGCAAACGTGGCTCTATTGAAAACAGGTTTTTTTCGATACAAATTTATCCTATTAACTGTCAACTTTGGAGCACGATGCTCATACCGTAACGTCAGATATATTTCAAGGAGCCATGCTTGCATCCCGTCGCTTCGATAGACAAAAAAGTCGAATTTTGTCCCTCACTGTTTAGTGAATAGTACGGCACTCAACTACATATCGTTTATCTTTCGACCACGCACCCGAGAAAACATAGTACATGCTGGGGGCAAGCCCTGTTTACAACACCCATATTCTTCCTTTTCTATAATCTTTTTTACGATGCAAATTACATGTTACAATACCTTACGATACTTAACACTACTACTAAGACGATGCCATGGGGAGCAAAAGACTGTGACTACCCTATGGCCTTACGTAAAGCAGAAAAAGACTAAAATGACTTACGTTAAACATAAATATTACGTTATATAAAAAACGAAACGTTTTCTGAACAGAAATCCTTTAAATATTAGATGTCAGGTTATGGCTGCTGCTTAAATTCGGGAACAGAAGAAAGGTATGTGCATACCGTGGTTACGTGGGATAGCATAAGGGACGTCTGATGTAAGACAGAATTGGCAAATAAAAACAAGCTTTACTTAATGGAGTTTGGTGGCTTTTCCTTTTCAGATAAGACCCAATCGAAGCATAAAGCTTAAATCTATAATGTACAAAGCTGGAACTCTACAATTAGGCCATGGTTGGGGTCGACTGCAATTCATATTCAATCCTTGCCAACTGCGTCGCATTCTCGATTGGTGGACTTTATGAGATCATTTCTCGTTGCCTGTATCATCAATGGTGCTCTTTATTGTAACACGTGCAGAATTCGAACTGAAATCTCAACAACTGAAGTAAAAACGACAGCGAGTAGCGCTGGGAATTGCATTTAGACTGCTGAAGTCGAATTTCATTCACAATGGAATCGCAGCGAATTGGAACGAGCTGCAACAGAAGACGTCGATTGGGGATGCAGATGTTCAATCAAATTATGACAACCAGTCATAGAAACAGCGAAAATTTATAGAAACGGTCATGATTTACCTACTAAACGATCCAAAACGTCAGCTTTTAAAGCATCGATGCTCTGGGTGTAAACCAGAAATAACTTCGCAGAAGCTATAACCACTCCCTTGTTCGAATGCTTCAACTTTTCATCGAAATTGTTCTACAGTGAAAAGATGAAATACAACAGCTTAAAACTGAGAATCGTCTGGTCAAACTTTGGGCTGATCAGCTTAAGTATTACGTATGACCGATCAACAAGCTGACAATGAACTAAAAAGTGCAATCCAAAACATAAACAAACCTTTAGAAAAGCAATATAAAAAGTAGTTGTAAATTTTTACAATAAAAGTATCCACGCGTTTCAGCTAAAATGTTTCTTTAAGAAGGTAGGAGAAGTAGTTGGCATTTCACGAGCTTCTAATGGGAGCACATTGTACTCTTTGGAAGCTCGTGAAATGCCAACAACTGATTTCTTAACTTCTTAAAGAAACATTTTCGCTAACATGCGTGGATACTTTTATTGTAAAAACTTATAATTACTTTTTATCTTGCTTTTCTAAAGGTTTGGTTTATGTTTAGGTTGCACTCTTTAATTTATACCGGATCCACGTTTATAACAGCTTTTCGTAAGTTGAAGAGTCTGTCCAGTTTAAATATTCGAAACAATTATCGATTTATTATTTATTATTGAAATTTGACATCTTTCTTAACAATGCCGTTAAAAGCATGGACTTTGGTTGTTTACTCTAGAAGGTATCTGAACAACGGCTCCATTGTCTGGCCGTGTGCTATTTCTTGAGCAACTCACTTCAGGCGAAGCTCAAAGATTCTTCCAGTCATAATTCACAGCAATGTAGAAAACACTATCAAAAACATTGACTTCAGACAGAGCGAGGACAAGGCTCGCATGCCCCGTCTCCGCTTCCCTTTTTGTGTTAGTTTGAATGACGACGTCTGTCTACATATCGTAGATTTGAGGGACGTAGCAGTGCTCATTTGTCCACTTGTTCGTTTGATTTAAACAACTCAGTGAAAGCGCCGCGGGGACAGTCTTCTTCGCAAGATTTTGCTAAGCCATCTGCCCTCGAGTCGTTCTCCGCTCTTCCGCAAAGCACTCCTCCACCCTGGCCTGTTCTGGGCGACTTCTTCCCATCCCTCAGCGTCCTATCCAAGGCAACACGGTCCCTATGGGTAACGTCGTTTGAACCGCAGCAGATGTAAGTAATGAAAAGATCAACAAACATGTAGATACCATGGCAGCAAAACCAAGTGCTATAAAACAACGAAAAACTGTGAAATAAAGCAGTTAAACTCAATACTGAAGTGATTGGTTGCCTTGGTCATCAGCTGCAGCTTTTGCCTTCAAGATGAAGTTGAGAATCACTCTGACAGCGTACTACTTAGATGAAAATTTAGTTACCAAAATAGTGACCAGATCTTGTTGATTTGCAGGTTGATGACGTGCCAGTGCAGACAACAAAACAGACTGCGTCCACTCATCAAATGAATGAAGTCTTAAAAACAATAGAATTAATAGTCATAAAAGAACTGGTTTTAAGAGCACAGAATGAATAGCACTTCGACACTTTCCTCAGTCATTCTATAACAATTTTCGCAATCTAATTATCAGCTAAGTTTGGCTAATACTCCATCCCTTCACTTACACATAAAAAGCCAAAAGAGTAAAATGAAGCAATACTGCAACATAACTTACAGCGCACTCTAAAGCTGTATTGTAAACGCAGTGTCGAAAGGAAAGCTGCGTTAGGTAACAAAGGGCACTTGTGAAAGACAACATTGAAGAAAATTAAAAAATTTAACAATGGACAAACAAGAAGCAGATCACAGATAAATACATAGCCATACATACATAGCCATACATACATACATACAAACATATATACATACATACAAGCATATATACATACAAACAAGCATATATACATACAAACATACATACATACCCATACATACATACATACATACATACATACATACATACATACATACATACATACATACATACATACATACATACATACATACATACATACATACATACATACATATACATGCATGCATAGCCGACGGCTATAGATTAAATGCTTTTCATCTCACGTAGCTACTTTGAACAACCATATTTGGGTAGTTATGATTCAATACTTGCTCGGTAGATTACAAGGCGTAAGCGTATAGCTTAATTTCTACAAAAAACATCATCCTCCATGTCATTCCGAGATTGATGGACTTCTTCCCCGACCAACTTAATAACATCTTGGCGAAATTCACCAAGTAAAGATAACAAATGATCCATAACTGAATCAAAGCCATCTTCTCTATTTACCTTGCAAGTACAGTTTCTACTATCCCCTTAAGGACAGCAATATCGTCTTCACAAGAACAAATTTCCGTCAGGGCAAACACAGTGTTTGCTACCACCTAGGGCAAGAAAAATACCTCTTAAACTTTCTCAAAAATAATCTAAGTAGAGCACTAGGCTACAAAGCACGCGATTTAATCGCAGTGTTGAAATTAATTTATATTTCATAGAGGAAACGCCCGGCCAACTGCAAAGATTTAAACCAGCTATGAGGATGAATAATGACGGGTACACATCTTTTTTACTTTTGGGGAGTTATGTTGAGGAAAGGCCATGTTGGCCTATACAAACCCCCAATAAAGTAATAAAGAAGAAAGCGAAAGGCTAAGAGGAGAGTGAGATCAGATCAAACCTATTCATGTTAGATTTGAAAGGTGGCAAGTTCTAAGATTCGGGAAGCAAGAAGAAGGTAAAACGTTCCATAGATTGCATGTTCTAGGGATGAATAGTGATTTGTGGGAAAAGTTCGTAGATTAGACAGTGCAATTTGGAAAGGGTGTGAATGAGTTGAGCTTCTGGTAGTCCTGACACGCCTCAGAGGAACGGGAATGATGTCCCTGATCTCCTGAGAGCAATGCCCGTGAAAGTATCTGTAAAAGATGGAAAGATTTCCAACTAAACGACGATGTGAAAGAGGTTGGAGAGATTTGGTGAGGTTAGGATTATTGATGAGACGGGTGGCTTTGGACTGGACTTTGTCAAGAAGACAGAGAGTAGATTTTGGAGCGTCACCCCATACATAATAATAATAATAATAATAATCAATTCATTTATAGTTGGCGCTACATAGCTATGTACAATAAAAGGTTAAGCCTAAAACTACACAAACCAATCCCAGACGTGGGTTGTGAGGTCTTTTTAGTCGCAATGAATACTAGTAATTTGAACTGACTGTCCCAAATGCAAATTTTGAAACCAGTATTATTCACTTTTCCTAACTTTCTGCGTATCTGATTTAATACCACGTCAAAATGCCTGTAGATTTTCTGTTGTGTTGCTAAATGATGAAAAATACAAGGTACTTTGATAAAGTCATTCAGACTTGATGATAACAATAACATACATGTTTATACAGGGTAAAGCTTATTGGTACAGGAAGAACTGCTATCAACATGGGCCCTGAAACTGATGGGCTGCTTTCAAACGACACTATTCTTAAAATATCGCTGCTCATTAGCTATGATCTTGAGTGTCACGTGGAGCATTTACCTGCTTGTCAAAATCATTCAGCATCCCCAACAGTCGCTTAACAATATTCAAAGCTAAAACGAAATTAAACACTGACAATGAACCACTAAAAAAGGGGATTTTCACAAAATTACTGTGAAATTGAATTGAAAAAAAGCACAGTCGAAAAAGAAATGCAGCAAGCACCATGGTAGCAGTATTCAAACCGACACAAACTTCTGTAGACTGTAACTTGCCCTCTTACTTAGGAGCCTAACATTATCATGGCCAAATGTTTTCAGATTCAGAAAACATAAAGTAAAAGTTCAAAAAATTGATAGAGGTGTGTATGATGAGTAAACAGACTGTGCATACATTCAAAGATGATAGAAAATGCCCCGCAAAGCATTCTCGTTTCAAAGCTTAGCAGAACCAGAGACAGTGCTCTGAGTTTTTTCTGAGGCAGTGGATATCGATGAGCTAGTTCCCATCACTTCCTCATCGACAGTATTTGCATCGTGAAGGGTGCAGCATCCGAAGCTACAACACCTGCGTCACATGTCCGTTTGCTTAACCACTTCGGGGCGATTCGATAATTAAAAAGCAACATAACTTTGCAATCATTATGATACAAGTGAATGTAAATTGTTGGTAGCAAAATGTCGAGAACTGGTCTAGACTGATTTGCAGAAAGTTTACTTCCATTGTAAGGCGAAAGTTGTCATACCTTTCATGACATCAGGGGCAAAACGAAAAACCTTCAAAGCACCAATGACTGCAATTTTACGTACGTAAGAGCTTTTGTCGGATAGACCTTGTAGAATTGGTTCCTTAAGGTAATCAAGCAGAGATTGTATCCTGAAAAAAACGCCCGAAAAGAAACATTGAGGAACGTGGAACTTTGCGTTGGTTTAAATTCTATACGCAACTTAAATGTATCGAAGATTTCTCTTGCTAAGGCTAAGGAAAGTGGTTTGTGTTGCACCTTTTCATCGGCTTCCGTGGTTAGGCCATGTAATCGGAATAGAGGGAAAAGTTGAAGATGAAATGAATGACGAAGATGAAGTTATGATGAAAAAGATGAATGGCTTCTTTTAGACATGAAACCTTTGTGAATCAATTAGTTTTTCATTGGTCTTAAGTCTCATTATGATTTGGACACATGTCTTCACTTCACCTGCAACAACTTGCAGGTGCACAAACGGGCAATGATGTCTTCCGAGAGTTGATTCAGAGATATGCAGTTCTGTTGGTATTTGTCTTTGTGACAAAATGTGCCAACTGGCTCTACGAAAGGTTTGAGGTTCTTACTACACACATAAATAGCATGTTTATCTAAAGAAAATACGTCAAGGTAATAAGAATCTCAGTGTATGAGCTTTCCTCAAAGATGAATATTAACTGGTTTAAGAAACATGCTTCTGAGGGATATGCAAAGAGCTCCGTACTTGAGTTCACACATGGTGCGTAATGCTAATCCTCGTATCATTGGGTTGTCGTCTGCAGCGTCCTTCGTCAGTGTTGATATCATAAGTATAGCAACTTCTTCGTTTGATTTTGCTTGCACACGAAGGTAGAGATAAACCAGCTTTTTCTGCACAAGATCGTTAGTCACGCTTGCCTGGAAAAAAGAAGCTAAATTTACAACTTTCAGATGTACTAAATCTGTTTTGAAAATAGCATGCAGTCGGTCACTTTTGGTAAAAGTTTACTACAAAACGACATCGATTCAGGTCAGTCAGAATATCTCCCGTAAACTGATAATTGTTCTTTTAATGAATTACCGAAAACCTAGCACTAAGCATATATAATATAGTTCGAGATACTGAAAGTCAACTATAATTATCTCTTGATGCCCTTTTGATAACAGCTGCAACGAGAGCTTAGCGTTTAATTGCATAAAAATAGCACAAATCTGGAAAGAAACCCTGCCCTCTGCATAAAAACATGCTTTGATATAAGATGCTTCTTTTGCTCTCTCAAGTAAAAAGCCTTGTGACAACCGAACACAGTTTGATTCAGATAAAGTTTGGCTTGCTAAATGTGAAGCAAAAAATGGCCTTCTGGTGATTATCTCTTGAAAAGCAACAATATCAAAAGTTTTATTTCCACTGGGGGCCAGCCGATCTTACTACTTCCTTGAAGTTAGTGTCTGAATCTATGTAATATCAGCATTGATTCTAAAAATTCAAGAAATCGACACCTAATTTGCCTTACTCATCAAATTCACCTACAATGTCATCATTTTTAATTTAAGTCCAGCACCTAGCAAAATCCTACTGAGTTTACAAGAATGTTTACATTGTAATCACTATAGTTTACTCTCTGAGATAGCTGTAATTGATTTCAAAAAGGGAACTTCAAAAAATGAGAAAAATTCCCATTCTTAATGTCTGATTAAAGAAATGAAGTAATGTAGTTATACAAACAGCCTATATATTCATCCCTGCCATTTGAGCTGGCAAAAAAATGTGAGTAGAAAAGACAACATAGCTACCTTTATCATTTCTGAAAACAGAGATGAAACATCTATTCCAAGAGTCATGTATGCCATAACCTGTTGGACATATCTGCAGTACTTAACTTTATCCCGCTGCAATTCTGGATTTTGCAAAGACTCTCTGAAACAAGATAAACAGATAAATTGCACTATATATCAGCTTCCAACACTGCAGCTAGGGATATAAACAGTACTTTTTTTTTAGTGGGTTATGTTGAGGAAAGGCTATGGCGGCCTTTACAAAGCCCCAACAAAGGAAGGAAGAAAGAAGAAAGCAAAAAGCTAAGAGGAGAACAAGATCGATCAAGTTTATTGATCTTAGATTTGAGAGATGGCAAGTTGCTGGACTCAGGAAAGCAAGAAGAAGGCAAGACATTCCATAAATTGCATGTTCTTGGGATGAATGATGATTTTTGAGATAGAGTTCCTGAAGAAGGCAATGGCACTTTGAAATGGTGGGAATGAGTTGAGCTTCTGGTGGTCCTGACATGCCTCAGAGGAACTGGAAGAACCCTGATTTCCTGAGAACAATGCCCGTGAAAGTATCTGTAAAAGATGGAAAGATCTCAAACTAAACGACGGTGAGAAAGAGGTTGGAGCTATTTGGTGAGGTTAGCACTATTGATGAGACGAATGGCTTTGGACTGGAATTTGTCAAGAAGACAGAGTAGATTTTGGGGTACCACCCCAGACGTGGGAGCAGTACTCTAAAGAGGGACGGATTTTGGACTTGTATATAGATAGAAGGTGAGAAGATGATACAAATTTCTTAAAGACCATTCCTTTAGTTCAATAAAATCTTCTTAGGGGGTGGCAAAACAAGAAGATGTTGATGACACCTCTGTCAAATTTATCTTAATAATCTTTGATGCAGCAAGTGCATAAGCAATCAGCATCTTATCAAAAATCCCAAAATCCAACACCACCTTGGGCCTTGCAAACAAAGATATTATAGACTAGAAATAATGGTCACAAGTGGGGCTGTTAGATTCCTATATTGGAACTGTAGAAGAAAGGCAAATCCATCTCCAATGTAAAAGATTTCCAAAGCTGACACCATCTTGAAGTGAAAAAATTTAAGGATTTGTTGATTTTCTTCAAAGCCCTTATAATACCTGCCTAAAGCTAGGCATGTTTAGTGTTCCAAAGCATAGTCTTGACCGCTGGATATATCACACTTATGTCAACCAAATAAACATCTGGAACAATATACCCATGAAAATTTTCCGAATCAAAAGAATTCAAATGGGGGAAGATTCTGCTGGCCTTAAATACTCCCTAGTTGGTTCTGCTTAGTGGCATGGAGCATTGCCCTGTTAAAAGACGGACAATTTTCCCATGCTTTCCTTCAGATTTTGCAGCAAAGCTGATGCATAATATGTGGCCTTACTGATTGCTGACAGACTATAGACCTGTAAGACCACTGCATCTTCACTCGATTGATTTCTAGCTCAGCAAGAAAATCCCATGTCAGGCCCTCCTCCTTTGACACAACCTAAGACATTTGTCTCCAAGAAGATCTACTAGGGCAGTTTTGCAAATTCTGTCCAAATTTTAGCCTCCAACATGTTTGTTATAACCAGCCAGGTGATGTTTTGCTCCTGAATTGAAGCAGAGATATCTCATTTGAAAGTTAGTATGGAGTGATTTGAATTATTGGCTGTGTTACTAACTCTCCAGACATGGAACTCGCCAACATCATTTTGCAGACAGCAGTTGCACTCATACAAGAAAATAAAATCATCCCAGTAAGAAAGATGTCCTCCCTGCATGATATTCATCAACTGAAGACAACTTTTATAGCAACTGGTGGCTTTCGATTCCTAAAGCAGCTCCTTGTGCCTCGATTTGATAAAACAAATCCAATACACTGCTTGGTTTGTTGATTGTTAGATACTGCAAATTCAAATCTTGCCATAGGTTATGGAGTATAGAGCAAGGCATTTTTTGTCAAGCACATGCCATCACCCTTTTGTCCCATAGTGAAATTTTTTCAAGATGGCTAGCTCCTATTTTCTTTACAGCGAACCACTTTTTTGAAACAATCATTGATTCTGTGAGCTTATGCAGTCTGTTTGCTTGGCAAGTTCTGAGTAAGAGTGACTAGCTTCTTGCCAATGTCTTTATGTTGCTCTGTCAGGTTTGCTTAGCTTTCTTGCATACATTATTGTTCAAAAGTACCAGTTTTTAACTTATTTGTTTTAGATAAGGCACAGAAAATTTAAGGAATCAAAATGCTGTAAGTTTTTGTCTACTCATCCAGTCTATTGGATGAAGCTTTGCTCAATGGTGTTTGCTTACATCTGGCAATGAAGAATTTGATACCCAAGTCATCATTAGTAGATTTGCATATAATAACATTGGCACTGACTCAATTTGAAAACACTACATGCTATTGCTGTAGGTGGATGGGAAATATGCCTGGACTTCTTTTCAGCTACTCTGTATCAATTTTATCTTCCAAAGTGAAATTGTGGCAATTCATCCTGCTTCTATTGCATCATGACGATTCATGATTTTATATCTTCTTTATTTATCTATATTCATTTATATGTTGTTCACAACTAGTTAAGTACTGAACACAATATAAAAAATCTTGTCAACTTGCTTACATTCTAATACAATTACGATACTTAGGTACTTATGTCGATTGTTACCCCAAGGCCATTACATTAAACACATGGAAATGACTACTAAACATAAAATGAATGGAGGAAAGTACATATTATCAAATTATAAAGAAGAAGTGGAATTTAATCAACAAACACAACAAAGATTCTTTCAAAGTTGGCACAAAGAACTTTAGCCGTTTGGCTTTCATACATGAGACTCACCAGAATCACTTTGCTGATCAAATCTGCACTCACATGAGAAAATGACATCCTCATAATTTGGAAGTGATACCTTTTCATATATTAACAAGCTGTTTGCTTACCCAGCAGTGTCCAGGTCCTTCCTCTCAGTGTGGCCTCATTTTGTGATCATTACGCTTTGTACTACAGAGAGCTAGCAACTATCATCACTCGATGTGAAAATTTAGCTGAAGGTAGATTCGAACCTTTGACCAATATGATCAATGGACAAGGATCTTACCACTGAGCTACCCTGAGACCTGTCCTTGTAGGTCTGTATTCTGAGACAGTTGGGCAAATGGATAGATCGTTAAGTTGTTTGGATGAATTCAAAATAATCAGATCTAGATAAAATGAGTTTCTATACCTTAGCTCTTGTATCTCACTCCTTTTTGAGTTGCCACCGACGGGATGGGCTGAGTGTGCCATTCTACTCCGAGCGACTCCGAACCGATTCAGCACACCAGTCAGACCAAAGGATCTCTAGTCCCAGTATGATTAGGCCTAGGCTGTATCGTTTTCGCTTAAGGCATGAGAGAAATCTAAAGAATTATTCTGGAGATGGAGCGAATCCCCTTACCATCTGAGCAAGTTTATTGGAGCTCACAAACCTTATGAGAATTCACATAGGAAGCTCCGTGTGACAGCGAGACGAGATGTTGTTGTTGTGAGGCCGAATGACGTAGGGTACCATGGAGTTTCCTCTATTTATAGTCAGAAGAGGCGGCTCTTAAAGGATGGGCTAAGAAGGAGTTGAAGCTTTCCTTAAGATGCCTTTGAAGACCTTGACAGATGCAATAAATGTATGATCTTCTATAGCAGTTGTGTTTGCAATTTTCCTGGAATGATGCTTTGCTGGCATTGAGCGTCGTCATCGTCAGGTATCGTACGACCTCAGTGCATTTATGACCGCATGTCTGAAGGCGTCCCGATCCATCGCCAGGTCTCCCAGCTCCCTCCCTCCCTCCCTCGCTCCCTCGCTCCCTCGCTCCTATCCCCGTCAAGCTTCTGATGTTGTTGTACCACTACGTTCTCTGTCCGCCACGCGCTTTGCTACCGTCCATCCTCCCTCTATGATCACCTTCTCCAAGCTGTTGCTTCGTTCACACGCCGTAGTAGGCATTGAGCTGTGTGCAGCATTTAGCTGTTTCGCTGGATCCGAATTTGAAGCCAGCATTTGACACACTGACCGTTCCTTGGGATACCCAGGGGTGAACCAAGTTCCTCTCCATTTTAGTCTTAGAAGTGGAATGTCGACTGCTAGATGCTCAAAAATACGTTGAATCCGGAATTTAATGTTGAATGACGATGCAGTAGCAACGATGCAAATACGAAAATGGCCTTGAACTACGAATGGGATACCGAAACAATTGTTTCAAAAAGGAAGAAATACTCTGTCAAATACTTTAAATGGAAAAAATAGGAAGGACGCTGTAGAAACAAGGAGAGACATCGGACATCGCTTTCATTAAGATGAAGAAATGACAAATTTCTTAAATGAATTTACAAATTATAGCAAGAATATTAGTTTCAGGGCGATTTCCCCAAAGCAATCTCTCTATGTCTTTCGATTTCATTGATATTAATACACAAGACGACGACACAAATCCCTTGAATCCCGCTCTGAAAATATCTTTCAAGAAGTCATAAAAATCGCAAGTGCAAAGCGTTATTCAACGAACATAATAAGTGACATAATAAAACTTCACACACCATGAAGCTCGGCGGTGTGGAGTCGTTAAAAACAATCGAAACTATCGCAGATGATATCTATTTCGAAGTTTCCCTTCAGTGGCAGTGAAAAAATCGATGATTTTGTCACACTCCTTCGGCTTCTTCGGGCTGTGTTTAGCAAATGGTTATCACGGAAACTTCAAACCACATTCTTCCCGTCCACACATAATAAATCACAAAGACGGTGAATTCTCATGTATTCACATTAAGAGACCTTATTTGCATGATACGTTAAAACGAAGCTTGATGCATGTAGAGGTGCATTCTAGGCTTCTCAATTTGAATCTTACATGCAGAACAATAGGAGTCTCAATGTGAATACATGAGTTCTATGAGAAACGTAAAACAGATGCTGGCAACAAACAAACATAATACTAACCAGAAATAAGAATTTATCTAATGGGGTTACATAAATCACATTGTCCTGTATCTAAATAACAATCTATTGGTCGGTTTCCTAAGATATTCTACACTTGGTTGGGCTTAGATCAATATTGCCATGGGTTTGCTATCTAGAAATAATGATTGAAGATCGAGGCGAAACGATTCGTGTACAATCTAGTAACAAGCCCTAGTAGATTATTGCGATTCTCGATGGAGACTTGACATGACTGGCATACCCAACATATCCTGCTACGACGAGTGATATCAACCTTTTAAGAGCATAAGAAGCTCAAGAGAACGATTTTGTACCAGTTCGTTTGGTCCATTCGCCAACTGCTCAATTTCACTCATAATCTGATCTTTCAGCAGTCCTTTGCCGTTCTCTGAAGAAGCAATATCATTGATTGGTCACGTCTGGCGCAATCGTAGCTTCAAAGGTTAATAAGTGTTAGATAATACACGTTCAATGCATCATATACATAGCATCCAGCATTGGCTAACCAACATTGTAATCAAAAATATTGCAATCGACTTGGCTAGCAAACACAAATACTTGAAGCAAGAATTATCGACCTTACTATTATTATCATTATCATTATCGCTGTGCATGTATGATGCAGTTATTTTAATTTTTAGAACCTTCTGCAATTGGGCCAGCCAGATGCAAACTACCTAACATTAGAGAGATTTGTACTCGTAAGTTTAGATTATAAAAGTGTATCAAAGTTGAGTTTTAAAAAACTGATAGAATTATTATCATATTCATCATTGCTGCTGATATCCATGATAAATTATCTTTCTTCGTGATAGATAGCCCAACGGAAGAACGCCTTGAAACCAGGTCCGAAGATTCAAGGACCATTTTAAGTGTCCTTGCAGTTCCCAAAAGTGCTAATCTTGGTAAGAGTTCTACTTTTAATGTATCTCCAATCTTTTTTAAGTATCCATCCAAGCCTTTTAGTATGGTTCCGAGTGCTCCAACAACGATTGGTTTAAGATGGCTCTTAACCATCCACAATGAACGGATTTCTCTGGCTAGATTCTGATATTTGTCAATCATCTCCTCTTGCTTTGTTAAAATCCATTCATCTCCTTGTATTGCCACATCAATTATTTGACATGTCTTGTTTTCTTTTATCAAACAAAACCGTTATTCCATCATCATTTCTATTTGATGTGTAAGTTGAAGACTTCTGCGAGAATTCCTTACCCGTTTGCTCTCCAATAGGTAAATGTCCAATGTTATCATTGATTTTTTAGAGATTACATTGCACTATTATCCTAGAGCCTAATAAATATTTCACAGGACCCTAATGACAACAGCATGATTGACATGCTGATAGGATATTCCTGTATGTAAATTCGTGTATCATTGTTATAATTATTACTCTTTGTGTGTATATTCCTAATTTTCTATTAAATATAACCCCTTGCCGAGCTATATCCAATAGCTTAGGTTAAAGGAAGGTGAAGTTTCATGCATTTTATGACTGCAGCACTCCGATAGTGTTAATCTTCTGATTGCGTAAGAACAGTATAGTCGGTCACATGGATAGTACACGTCGCAGTAAATGAGCTGTCCCATTCAGTACTATCTTTTGCAATTCTTGCAGACAAGGGCTCCCTGGAATTCGCTTGATATGGTCTTCAGTTTCCTTCTTTATCATACCTTATGCCCCAACTACAACCGGTATACTATTGCCTTCAAATGCCACATCTTCTGTATTTCGATTTCTAGGTCTTCGTATTACCAATTTTTTCATACTCCCCAAGTGAAAGGTTTCTATCAGAAAGCACTGCCATATCATTTAATAAACATGTGTTTTTCTTGTAGTCTTTCACAATGATGTCTGGCCGATTGGCTTTCATTCATCTATCAGTATGTATTTTCATTATTATCATCATTATCCTTATTAACTTCTAGATGTAAGGCGCTTTGTAAATCGTAGGTAAATCAAAATTAATTCAAGGCTATTAAAGCAAAATGAAGGTAGCCATCGAAACAAACTGACATATTCTCAATCAAGACTATCAGAGTAGATTTCAATAACCTGTTTATATCGAAATAAATCAAGAGCGACTGCCGATCTTTAATAGTTGCTCCACTTAGACATCCACTGGAAGTTTGGAAGTTCAGTCAGTACAAAGAAATAGAGAGAAGAAAGCAAACTTGATCTTATCTCTCTATCCTCTTAGCTTTTCGCTTTCTTCTTTCTTTCTATGTTGGGGCTTTGTATAGGCCACCATATCCTTTCCTCAATATAACCCACTAAAAAACCAAAAAAAAAGCATACGGAAGTGATGTAAGAGCCTCACCATCCTGGCATATTGCTGTAAACAGACTTATCAAGTTAAAAACCAGATGAGGCTTCTTCGAAGCATTTTTTAACAGCTTCACTGATTCCTCTATTCCACCGGCGTTCACCAGCTCAGTGCTTGCATCTGCAAGGCAAAGGTTCACAAAGATGACAATTATTCATACGACAATTCATTGGACCGCTACAAGCACATTGTGAAAACCTTAACAAGACTTTCACTGTTACGTTGCAAAGTAGCAACCAGGTGGACCGTAGCAGCCACTCTCTGGAGATACTTATCTAGAACTCATCATAATCGTCATCATTACTAGTTGACAATTCATCTCAGCCTTAATGATGACAAATAACTAGCTTGACGAATTTCCTTCAATTCCTTCTTGAAGAAGTAGAAATAATAATAATAAAAACTATTACCATCATTATTCTTATTATACTTATAATCATTTTTTTATAATTATTTTTTTATAATTATTTTTTTATAATTATTTTTTTATAATTATTTTTTTATAATAATTTTTCTATAATTATTACACGTGCCAACCTTTGCCGCAAGTAAGTAGAGTGACAATGGCAACCAAAGCTTCATTCTGCATTATTGAATGGTCACTGGATAGCAAACCAAGTAGTGAACGAATGGCATCGCTTCGTAACAAACTTTTCATTGAATCTGAAATTTGATGCAGAAACGAATTGAAATGGATATTCCGAGGTTGGAAACGCGCTGAACTGATTTGCAAAAGAAATCGCATCAAAGTTGGAAATCTCATCATGCTACACTCATGAAACCTCTTGCACATAAAGCTCCCTTCACTTCAGAAAGAGCAATGATGAAATTGCTAAAGAGAACGTTGATCTAAAACGATCCAGCTACCTATTCTAAGCTTGACAACGTGTCCTGAAAACTTAGGCCTTCAGCAGGTCGATACTGTATTAATGAAAGCTGTCCGCTTGCTTTACACCCCGTCACGTTTCAGGCCATGGTCTCATACTGTTACGACTTGAGTGTAGATACAGACGAAAACTTGAAGGTATTAAGGTAGCACACAAAACTTACCACTTGAATGACAGTTTTTCACAAGAGCAGCGGTCAATCTTCTGCCTTCGGCACACAAACCAAGAATCTTCTCCCGCTTAGAGCAGTCAGCAATGGCTTGCAAGAATTGTTCATCGTTGCACAGATGAACAGCAAGAGAAGCTGCGTCATGAATGAAGTGAAAATCGTTCAAACGTGTTTCGAAACATTCTTGCACTAGGCAATCAATTAAGGGCATTCGAAATACAATGAACGACAAAATTCCTGTCGCGAAGCGGGCCAGTAAAACCACCTGGTCACAGGCGATGCTACAGAAGCTTTCACATTCGTTGAATGTTAAAAAAGGCTTCATCTGTGGACGCAGCCTCTTGGTGCTGAGTTTGGAAGCAGAGGTGGCAAAGGATGTCGGGCTGAAAAAGAGGGAGGCGAGGGGACGGCAATGGATCGGGTTGGTTGGCGGTGGTTGCTGGAGGCACCAAACAGCACCCGGCTGCATCATTGCACTGCAATGCATTTCATTGCATTCCTATGTAAAAAGTAATAAAAATAGGGTTCTTTTAAAGGAAAGCTAGTTTTTCCTATCAAGCTATTATTCACGGGCCTTGCTCTCAGGAGATCAGGGATGTTGTTCCTGTTGCTCTGAGACTTGTCAGGACCACCAGAAGCCCAACTCATTCACACCTTATCCAAGTTTGACTGCCTAATCCACGAACCCTATCCCACAAAGCACCATTCTTTCCAAAAACGTGCAATTTATGGAAAGTCTTGCCTTCTTTTTGCTTTCCTGAGTCCTACAACTTGCCATCATTCAAACCTAAGATCAATAAACTTGATCTGATCTCCCTCTCCTCTTAACCTTGCTCTTATCTCTTCCATTGCTAGGGATTTGAATGGCCATCATGGCCTTTCCCCAACACAACTCCCTAAAAAACAGATGCTCCTTTCCAAAACGAGAATTTAACTCCAACCTAGATCACAGAGTGAGCATTCCAATAGCCAACTTAAACGCAATTCCACCTGCAAAAACATGAAGTGCTATATTCACTCTTGGTCCTGGGTTGGTCCCGGTGTTCAGACACTCCAAAGCTACTCATGCACACGATGAAACATAATACATAATAATAATAACAATAATAATAATAATGATATTGCTAACTTTGTTCTTGAACCAATAGTCGTAAAACAGCTAAGGCTTTGAACTGTACGGCGGCACCGGCAGTCTTGACGATCTCCATCGAAATATCTGGCAATTCTGTTTGTGATAGTACCGGTTTGTTGCTCACTAATGAAATAGAGAAAAAGACACGTGTTCATCATTTGAACGTCAAAATTTCCAATCAAAAATGAACACGACTAAGCAGAGTGTTAGCTATCATTAGCTACTATTGCTTGTAGATCTTCTTCGTCTTATGAGATTAAATTAAATCAAATCTGCATACTTTCGATGTGGCCTTGCTGCACAAGAATTTAGCAAATCAGTATCAAGAGAATCAGCAAAATTAGAACACTCAAAACTTGAACAAAATAAGCCACAATGTTGCAAAAAAGATGGAAAACACGACGAGGCATTTTCTATGATGACGTAAATAGGGCTACCTGGTATGGAGATGTTCTTCAGTGCACTTAGAACAGCTTGCACTTGATCTTGAGCATCCTTTCAGAAATGCAAACGTAGGTTATTAAGCATAGTGATATCAATGGCTGTTTTAGTTTAAAAAAATATCTAGTTAGGATCATTGCACACTAGAACGGGGAAAAACCGACAGTTCATCAAAAATTCAGAATTTGAGCTCAACATCTGAATTGTATAGCCGATATCATTAGTCCATTGCGATTCAACGCTGGTAAAATACTGACTTCTTGAAATTAAGACATTGAGCTGAGCAATCGAAATTTCGCTTAACTGCCGATATTTCTATCAGAACACATGGCAACCTAAGACGGTCTTCGCCAACATAGCTAAACGAGTACCTAAAAGCTGGAAAAAGATTCATGTCAAAATGTATGACAATCTGACATACTGGGTAGAACTGTTGCCCTTATGTCAAACGAGCTTTAGCAAATTCTGTCGCGATTTGAGTCCCAAATGAGGAATTATGCATTGAAATTTAGGAAATCATGCTGGCGACAAAATTTGTAAGCTTTACGGCGTCGACGGTGAATGATCAGTCTGATGACTGGTTAGATTTTCACCAAAAATGAAAATTTTTGTCGTCACACTCATGGAGGATATAAATCGCTGCATTCAATTTCAACATAACTAATCAATAGTGACGCGTACCTCATTTCGGTAAGTAGCTTTGAGAAGATGAATTAATGCACTGTGACAGCCATTTTTCACTAATTCAGTACAGATCATATCTGTTGGAAAAAGGGGCTAAGAAGCAAATATCGCAAAAAAAGAATAGAAAATTCGGTGCACTTGCCGTCTTGTTGGCGTTGAAGCAAGTGAACTGATATCGAATAAGACATTTGAAGGAGCTATGAAACCATTTTATGCAATGACCTCTAAGTGAAGTTAAGTTTGGTCAGGTCAGGTCAGGTCAGGTCAGGTCAGGTCAGGTCAGGTCAGGTCAGGTCAGGTCAGGTCAGGTCAGGCCAAGAAACGGAATCAGAGGTACACCTCCTACAGACAACGGCAAATCACCTCCTAATCATAAAAATATCAGTTAAGTATAATCATTCACTTCCCTAGAAATTGCTCGGTGCCTTGTCTCTGGCTTCTGCTAGGCTCGGAGTCGAGTAAGTTATGCATTCGACGAAAGCTCTCAATCTGAAATCGATTGATGGGTGATTGAAGATAATATATAGAAGCAAATAAAGCACTGGATCATACCGTTTCTCGCATAGTTACCAATTGCCAGGGCAGCTGAAGTTTGCACGTGTTTATTTTCACATTTTAACAACTCGATGAATTTGTTGAGAAGGCACTGGTCATCAACACTGGGATTGAAAAGTTCTGTAAAATAATTATGAAATGTATTTTTAAAATTTATAAAATTTTAAATATATGTAATGTATTTGTATGTAAATACATTATATGTAAAATTTATTTAGCACAAGCACGCTGAAATTACTTGGTCCAAAGAGAAGGGAACACATTCTGAATAATCAATGAGATAACATTTGAAGTAAAAAGTACCATTTGAAGTAAAAAGCACAATGACATCGAATAATTTCTTCAGCACTTCGTCTGGTGAGCTCTTTTTATTGAAAGACGGCCTAACAGTCCCAGCTGATATCATTTCCAATAGACAATCTCTGGAGCAGATGACAGCGCCTAACTCATCTATAGACGTAGAAAAACAATTTATGGGCAAAACAGCAAGTGAAGGTTAACGAATACGCGGAAAAGAACATAACATCAAAGCTAGATTGAATCGCGATGTAGCAAAGCTAAGAGGTAATATGCTTCAAATTTGCTTGAACTTGAAGAAATGAAGATCGACTTGACGATGGATGTGGCTTTGAGAAGATGCAGCTGAAGAAACGATGCCACTAGAGCCCGGACGTAGCAGTTCGTATTGCACCGAATGAAGAGGCACCATGCTCGATGCGGAGAAAGAAATTCGCTTTGTGGACCATAGATGCTATTGCAAGGATGAGTGCTCGAAAGCATAACGAAACGGAGAAGGGCGTTGCCCCATTAACCCAAGCGGCGCGGGATGGTAATTTGACTTTGAAATTTTCAATAGAAGCGATTTTGGATGGACGAACAAAACTTTGGCTCTGGAATGATGAAAACCTTAAACATATCTACGTCTTCGTGAACTGCTAAAATTGGATAAACAGATAAATGAGTCTACTAACCATCTTCTATGAATTCGGTAAGAGACTCAATGATGCTAATGGCAACGTTTTCACTGCACCTCTTGAGCATTGATATTGACTCAATAATCACATTTAGTTCTATCATCTGTTCCTTAGCTGCTTCTGAAAAATCGAAATAAACTGCGAATTTAAGTGGAAAACTAAGGAGGGGGGCGACGGACTCAAAACGAAAAATCAACGTCCATAATAATATTCTACGCAGGTAACAGACGAACTGTATCGGTCGGTTGCGTTGTCATCCGTCGAAACGAAGAGATGTGACCCCGCCAACTAGCTGACGCTACTTCCCCTGGTCACGCATCGCTCGCAAAGAATCAAGGAGTGACAGTTCGGTGTACTTCTCGATGTCACTATGCAGCGTCGTCTTTGCCAGCTCGGTCTCCTCTTACCATAGACGGATCCGACCAATAAATGGAACTGTTAGCTAGATCAAAGAATCTGTCTTGTATTGTTTGTTCAGGATGAAACAGTTTTAAGGGAACAGCATGAAATCCTGGTATAAATCAACGAAAAAAATTTCAGAAGATAGATTCTTGCTGATGAGTCCTGGCGATATCTGGTACGTTGCTGATGCTTTAAGCTTTTTGTCATTCTTGCATTGATCCCGTATGAACCATTCAAAACGTACTGGAATATTGTAACAATTCCCACATAGGACAATACAGATGTCTTGGTTCTTAAAAGGAACCCAGTGAAGTGTTTTGCAGAGGGATACAATTCATGATTTAGTTGGAAGAATCAAACTCAAATGAGCGAGCAATGTAAAGAAGCCCATTATAATGGGATCCCATCTCAAAGTACCAACCATTTACTGTTAGCCCTGACAAGGCCTCAAGAACTACTTCCGCCAAATCATCCCCTTCTTGAACGAGAGCTTTGAGGTTGTTGAAAAATATGGGAATGGCCCCATGCTTCACCAATTCCAGTTGCAAAGATTCTGATTGACGCAGACAGAAATTCAAATAAATATCCATGCGTCGTGCTACCCATTGGATAAGTATACTCATAGAATTCAACTCTGGTAAAATCGATGCTGTTGCCTTATTGCTAGAGCGACAGCGAATCGAATAATGTAAGGCTTCAAAATGTTATCAGCAATAAAGGGATGAATTACAAAGCTCACAACTGTCTCCAAATAGAACGTTTACAGTCATGTGTCTTATAACTTAGCAAAGGATGGCCGATAAAATTTCCAGCCAAACAACGTTTCATTTGTTCTAACTTCACAATAAGGCTTCTATTCAAGCCGGGTTTCCCCAAGTCCGGAATTACAATCCAACTGACACTTACTTAGCGACTCCGGTGAAGTGTTCATTGAGAAGGGACTCCCATGTTGAGGGCTTAAAGCAAGTTTGTAAACAGAGAAGTTTCCCATTCTGCTTCCTTGGCCTTCGAGCAACAATACACTACGCATGTACGCGAAGGCCAACGCGACAACAATCGAAAGTATGCGGAGGAGGAAATCTCTAAAAACTGTTAACTTGCAAAACAGCATAGTTTACGAGAAACAAACCATTTTCACACGCAAGATTCATCACACAACCATACGCTGTTCTAGGGAAATTGCCAAGACCATTTCCAGAGGTCTCTGTCAAGGATTTGAAGTTTTCAAGAATCTTGTCTATTTTCCCCGACATCATTACGCACCTTTGGCCTTTCTCTGGAATTAAAGCAGACGGATAATGACTTTTCGACGGAAACAGCATCTTAAGTATCACAAGGCACATACTTTAAATGCGCGAAAGGCGGCTGCAATGAATGATAAACATAAAAGAACCTAGGCAGGAATCTTGAGGAGCCCACAAGCTATCTCCTCTATTTGTCGAATCCTACCTATTCAATGAGCAAACTTTCTGTCTTTTACATGATCCAAATCAGAAAAAACTTTCCCAAGGTCTAATCCACCTTCTTTACAATCCTCTTTGTAAAAATACGCACATGACACAATTTCCCATATGAGATGTTTATAAAATAGAAAAGTAAGCAATATTTTTTGCTACATTGCGCCTTTAAAGAAACGAGAATACCAAAGGCCTGTCTGCTGCAACAATTACAAAACCTGCAACTGTTCTAATTCGTTGCTTTATTGTCAATTCGCAAGCATCCCAAAGGAAGAATTATCTTGATCACTTCACATAAAACAATTCCCAACGAAGCTTGAATTGCAAGGGAAATTTGTTTCATTGGAACAACCCCTAGACTATGCCGTTTTGATATACTCAAGGCCGTTTACGCATTGAACACAGAAGAGCAAGGGAGCATCTCATTTTAGTGAAGACAATGCTCAAGAAGAGGAAAAATAAAATAACGTCACAATGACGTCAAAAGAGTACCATTGTCAATGCAGATGTTCCCGATCGCTCTAAAACATTGCAGGGTGACATTTTTGTCCTCACCATCGACTTCATTTAGAATGTGCTCAAACATATCCTCATTCGTCAAAACATCCCTGTTCTTTTCTGAAAGACGAAAAGTCAGCCTTGAAAATTTTGCAGAAGGAGCCGCAATGAAGGCCAATATCTGTTGAACAGGGTGAAATACACGTAGTCATTAACTGGGACACAACAAAGATTGTCTTACAACTGATAAAACTCTACGCTTTGTAGCTGGTCGCAAGCATCGTGCAGCGCTGAGTGAAAGGACCTCGCCATCGAATACGGTTTCTGCTGGAGTTCGGGAAGTTTCTTACATGGGTTCTCTACCACATTAGGTCTATGTAAATGAAATTGTTGATGACATAAAAAGTGATGTCACGATGTTATCTGACGATACGTCACTGTCCTTACCGCATGCAGGACAGTAATCGCAAAGGAGCTTATAAGGACTCAGATAAACTACGAAAAAGAACTCCGCAATGGAAGGTGCAGTTTAATGCTGGAGAGACACGATGGGCAATTTTTCCTCGCTAAAAGGGTTAAGCCGGAACATCAACAATAAAATAGGGAAATGATCTTTATAGCTAGGGTCCCAAAGAATAACCAATAAGGAATTGTTCTTGAGTGAAAGCGCAATTTCAAACAGCCATATAACAATTGACGAATTTTTCAAGTTCCAGGTGAGGCTTCATCTCGGCCATAAGGCTACAACTGCGCACAATCCTGATGGCACCCTGCATCTGTCAAAAAAGTTCTAACATACCCAGTGCTTTGCAGAAATAGAGGTGGCAGGAACTTTAAGAGGAAAAAAAGGCGACGGCTGCATGATGAAAAATATTGGAAAGATTTCAGTAGCAGACTAAAATACAGACGGCTATGCCACTTCTAACTTTTAAGATCGAAGCGATCTGGAGATGACATGTTTCCTCAAACTTGACTGTCCTGGTAGATCGCCTGACAACTCAAAATCTTCGTTACTTCCATGCTTATAGCTAAAATGTAGAAAGAACAGTTCGCTTTCTGCGCAAAAAACTGAGAATGCATTGCTTCAGCCGAACCGAATGACTGATGATGATATAAAACAATTCCAGACATCTGCCAGAAGAAAAGATCATTATTAATGCTGAACTTGAGGATGTCCACGAAAATAAGAATAAATTTGTGTGGCTTTGCCATGAAAGATTCTATTAAAAATAATTTAACAGCATACCTCCGCAAGAGATTACAATTAAAATAAGCAGTCTGGTAGAGCAAATATTGGTGATTTTAACTTTATTTTCTTTGAAATTTCATCTGCTCAACATTTGATTTAGTTAGATAATTGAGTTATACAATTTTGAAATTTTTACTAAAAAAGTTTAGCAATAACTTTTTAAGGGTGATTCCCTGAAATCTGTCAACTGCATTCTTAAGCTCAAAGCTAATCCTGCCTAATGTTGAATTATCCCACTTTGGTGCAATTTCCCTAGATTTTATCCCCACTTTAGACCTAATGACCATTTCAAGTATATCATCACTTCTCACTGTGCAAGTTCAATTGAAGTTCTACCAATAATCATTCAGATCTCCTGTTTCGACTGAAATACCCAGCTTGAATGATAGCACAATGCTTTCTGTAATTATTCCACATTTTCATCAATAAGGATGACACCTGTGTATGACTAGAAGTAATATTCAATGACCTAAGGGCTTGTTTTCATTAGGGGTTTACAAACACTGGTGACTACTGGCATATGCCAGTTAAGATGATTCTTGAACTTCCATTCCAACTAATCCAACATAGAATTGAGTTACTTTTCAAACCAAGACAGAGTTCATTTTTACTTTAAAAGTGTTCGCTTTTTCCCAAATGAATGCCTACTTCCTATCAGACATTGTTGAAGGCAATTCTGCTATAAACAGCAATAGTGTGACATGAGCCTGATGTATGTCTCCTCTGCTAGGCCAAAGAAGTGAATCTGGTCACAAGGATGCAAAAAATATATCACCTTGCAAAAAGTATCTCCATGCCTAACCCCAGAAGTTTTAATACAGCCTACAAATGCATCCGAGAACTTTGCATTTTTTGAATTCATTTAAACTCTTGCTATGGTCACAAGTGGCAAACGTATATGTGAGGAGCAATCTAAACTCTGATTCCAGAAACCTAAAAGCCAGCATCAAAATGATACATTGATATCTAGATCATGCTAATACATCCATATGTGAATTCAGATTGCACCCCTTGTCATTCATGAAATAAAATAAACAAAAAACATCTGCAGGATAAAAACGGGAAGACCCTAAAGCATTGTGACAAGATATAAAAAATATGCTTAAACAGGATCCTCCAAAGACACAAGATCAGTTGATCAGAAAATAATTTGAAATATAGCATGATACCCTAAGATCACTGATTGAAAACTTGTATGGCTTGCCACCAAACAGAATTACAGCAGCTATGAAATGTAGATATCATTCAACAAATATCAATTTTAAAAGTAAGGGTAGTCATAGGGAGATTTTACCTACAACCACTTGCCTGAAGCAAGTAAGTAGCATGGATGGTTATCCACTTCAACTTAAAATCAAGTTCAAAAAACAAGTTATGCCTTGAATGATAATTAAATTTAGAAAAAATTGAAGGATGACTGGTATGAAAACAAGTTTAAACTATTCATTCTTCCTTTCACATATGTCTAAGAGGTGCTCCCTTGCATTGCTTCAATACTTTCAGACGTTAAGTGCAAGAATATGCATCGGAAACATTAGAAACCAGAATAGAGAAGGAGAAAATGGTCATCTGTTTGGAAAAAACCATTGTGTACAAGCTCCTAGGGATAAGAATACTTGCATTCTAGGAAGATGTATCAGCACAGAAAAGGAAATTAAAAATTGTGTCACAGCATAAGTCATTGCAAAAGAAAGCTCATTGGCACCTGCTACCTTCCGAAAAAATTCCAATGAAGCAAGGAGTCAAGGCATATTAATCATTTATCAGCCATTCTCTCCTTTACATTCAGGAAACAGCAGAGAATAAGACATGCACAAATACAGTAAAAAAGCATCAAAGAATGAGGAATTCTTGAGAGATTTCTGGAAAAATGGTTGGAGAAGATTGGGATCCAAAGAAATATGCAAGTAAAATGAATGCCATATAAAATGGAAATAATACAAGAAAGAGGATGGGACATCTGAGACATATGCTAAGAAGAACCAAAATACACACTAAAGAGACATTAGAAGAATAATTTCATCCACAAAGATGATAACGAAGACCTAGGTGCAGTTTGGGAAGAGGTGTGATGAGGAGGCTAAAGTAACCAAGATTAAGCAGATCAGAGACGTTGAAAGAAATGGTGGCAGACAAAGCAGAATGGAAATCAACATGAGATTGATGCTGAGACAAGTGAGACTGCTCTTGCAGCAAACCTTGTAAATTATCTAGCCATAAAAAGAAAGTTATATTCTGCTGGGTGTTTAGTTCAAAGGGTCATATGTAAAAATGTCTAAACAGCACAAGAAAATGAAGAAAAGTTGCAAATTACATATCTGTTTGTTCATCCTATCCATCATAACATTTGTTCATTATATAGCTTATTGATAAGTCAAGCCTTTTGCAATGGGTGACACTAGGGTGTGAAAACATCTGTGACCTGCAACAATCTTTGCGCCAAATGCACAATTTATTTCACTTGCTTTTCTCCTTTCAACAATCAAACTTTGGGATTTGAAAACATGGCAACAGGTAAGTTGGGGGGGGGGGTAATTTTTCTTGAGATTATCAGAACTTCCAAAGACTCGTCGCAAATCCATAGAGATAACTCAAGTGAAACTGTTACTTCAAAGCAATTGTGATAATTGAAGAGTAAACGAACCTGATTTTGCAAGTTCTGCAATGATCTCAAGAATGTGTGCTTTACTATCATTTGGGCAAGATGACAGAACTTGCGTTATGCATGCAACATCAGGTGCTTCGATA
>OZ032121.1:7008428-7093428 GCA_964026355.1 Pseudorhiza aurosa
TCCGTTTTTATTCGTCTCGAAGATCTTCCTTGTCCTCTTTCTACTAAGAAACTCCTCTTTACCTAAAATGCAATGCGATGGCATTGAAAAACTCGAGACCAATCAATGAGAATCACCAATTGAATGGATGTAAATGAACTCTAAGCATGTCATGAAAGCAGTTTTCGAAAAACAAAACTGGATGTGGGTGCAATGGTCAAATGCTTCAAAGCAACCTTCAAAAAGAAATTTGTCGCATTGCAAAATAAATCAGCTATTAGAATAGTTAAAATGGACGAACAAGAGGAAAATCGTCTTGCAACTGAATCATTTCGCGCATGCAGAAGAATTTTGAGGTTGCTCACCTGGGAGAATGTTTTGTGATCCATTCTGAGCTATTGAATCAGGAATGAACTTCAGGTGACCCTTGCTGTCCATCTTCAAATCGCTTTCCTTTCGACAAATGTTAGATAATAGTAAGTAAAATGCGACAAGGACGTGACAGAGCTGCAAGTTTAACAACAGCAAAGAGTCGAACAGGGTGTTCCTTATGGAGTGCTTCACGGGCAGTTTCCTATCATAACCTGGCAATTCATCAAAAATACTAACACCCTTCACCGGAAAAATTCCAATAGAAGCCCAAGCATGTTTGAAAAATTCTTTGTAGATGCGAAAGAAAACAACACGCGTTTTTGCTGCAATGACTTCATTTGAACTGGTTCATTATCCGTGCATTGGCAATGAAAAAAGTCCAAAAAATCGATCGGAATGGCCAATGTCGGTACCAGTCGAGAAGCGAGGGAGTCTGTCCCCGGGAAGAACCCCCTGCTGGGGTGGAACGCCACAACTAGCATAAGCTCCCAGACGATTCATCGCAGAAGGCAGTTTAACGGAGCTGCACTACTCATCAGCTGAAGGGGTGAGGACAGGCATCGCACCCAGGGCCTTGAAATTTTGTGGCGAACGCTATACCAACTGGGCAGCCGGCCCAGGCTTTTTGATTAAATACTGCAATCTTAGTGCAACTTTGATATTAACAGTTATTGATCAGAAAGGGGCATCGTTGTGCAGCAGGAAAAATAAGAAATGATGTGACAAAATTGATCCGTCCCATAATCTACTTCTTTTCTAATGCAAACTCAGCACAGCAGACGTCAATCAACATCGGAGAAGCATTGGTCCCACATAAAAACACAAATCTTTAGCAGATGACTTTGGTGTGCATCACAATAAATGAAGCCAATTAGCGACGAACAAATGCCGCTGGATGACACAGCAAGTTGCCATCAAGGTATATGGCACATGAACCAGGCGAAAATTAACGGTGCTGTTGTGCCTTTTGTACTTACCAATGGTTGGTTTAGTCTTACTAATTTTTCCTTTAATTTTGTAGCAGCACGTTTTTGTAAGCATTTGTACAACGCCTTTAGACGCATCCATTCTTTCCTTCGAAAGGAAAAGAAAATACTAACAACACGGCTATCATCTACGTTGAAAAGGAACTGAGAAAGTGACACAGTATGAAACCAGTTAAAAAGCAACGGGAGAGCAAAATAATTGCAACAAATTTCACATTGCTGTGGCTGCTTTGCTTACACGTGCAGATTACTGCCTCAACCATTCTTACCAATTCACACTACTGACATCGCCTGCTAATTTAGAATGAGAGTTTGGCGTTTCTGCGAAGTAAATGATAAGCAGGGGGTAACTGTATTCTTACTTGTGTATGACGTAGAGAGGTGGAACTTCGATTTCGTTTTCTCCCTTTATTCCTTTCCTTCTTCTACGTTTCTTCCTTTTGACATTGTCCACGTCTGAATTTTCACACACGGCGTTCTTTGTTTCCTGTGAGTGCTTATCGACTGCTTCAGTAACAGTAGCTGGAGGAGTATGATTGTTTTTATCCAGCCCCGCTTGTGCTCTTGAAAGTTCACAGCTGAGAGCATCGCCTGAGTACTTAAGGCGTTTGCTTGACATCTTAATCCTTTCATTTACAGTTTGTTCCTGGTCGTTGTCTGAAGAGCCGCTTGATGAGGACCGTTGCCTCTTCGTTTGTTGGTGATGGTGGAGGGAAGCAGCATCGTGAGGAAATTGCAATGTCTCCGATGAACTGTTAGTCCTCGTGTAAATTGAATTGAAAACCTTGAAAAAGTTTTCGCGCGGTGAGAAAAATAACAGGCTGGATTGGCAGATAAATGTTTATCAAAAACTATTTGAATTTACTTAAGCTCGAAACAAATGGTGTCGATAAAGCGTGACGTTTAAGTTGCATTTAACATGCACACTGTAGCTCAGCCAGGACACAGGTATCCTTTGCTGGGACATTTTCCAGCTGTATGGTCCAGTATGAGCTTTGTGCCAAAATTTCCACAAATCAAGGATTCTGATGGTCGAAAAAATTTATCAAGAAAACTCTGAGTCAATTCTAAATCTCTCGTAAACTCTAATTCTCATATAAAAGCGTTGTAGAGAACATCTACAAATTACCTGGCACGCCTTTGTAGCACTTGCCTCTGACTTGTATTCGATGAAAGCAAAGCCTTTGGCCTCTCCAGAGTTTTTATATCGAGGAAGACTGCGATTTAAGAGGAATGGATGAAAAATCAGGGCAATAGCGATGGTAAAACTTCTATATGGAAAAATAGTTGATAGATCGCAGGTGGAATGATACGAAGCAGTTAATAGAATTTGCGAATAAAAAGATAAAGAGAATTTCTAGGCTGAGTCCTCTTTTCAATATTTCAAATCAAATGGAATATGATGCGGAGGGGGGTCTGCACTATATTCTAACGGGAAGCTTTCGCTACAGTGGAGTTGCTATTCATGGGGAGATGGGGATATCGTTTGCAGTGTGTTAAGCGCCCCATATTATTACATTCGGAGGTGACTGCAGATGGTCGAAATTCCAACAGCCTTATCAAGAAATTGCACCTTCGCTTACTGGAATGGCTTAAAATTTTAGGACCTCCAAACACAAGCAATCCCTGCTAATCTTTATCTTGATAGGGTACATTGAATAATTAGTTAGGTTGAGAGCTTAAGTCGACAATCAGCTGCTACGAACACCGGACGGATGCATTCAAGGAACATGTTGAAAAACGTAAAAGGCAATGTGTAATGATGTGATTTCAACGACGTTGCAAGAATTATTTCATCTCCATTTCCAATTATGTTGATATTATTGGCATTTCGTTATTCCGTTTTGTTCGTTGATAATATTGTATCGAAATGGCTGGCATTATTGATTAGCCTCAAGCTATTAGGCCCGCCAACCTTGAATGAATAATTTATCATCATTATTTCTGTTAAGCGTCGTAGATTTTAGTCATGTAAAAGCTTTGCTTGGTTTCTAAATGAATGCGTTTCTCTTCAATTCATTATAGTCTTGGGAACAGAGCACGCAGTGATAACAACGTTGCCTTGACTGTTGAAATGCTTATCTTGCATGAATATTTGCTTTATCATTATCATAATTGTCAGTTTTATGCATATATTTAAAAACTGAAACTGCAATGTATTGGGCCGTTTACAAAGGTACCATCCCCATTACAGGCGATATAATTAATTGGCAATAATCGCTGAGATTGCATGATTGCAATCAGGTGACTGTTAAATGAGAAATTAGATCAACAATCGTGCATAGATTCTCGCTCAGAAGGGGAAATCGAAGCTGAAGATCAACCCTTCGTTGAACTAAATCATTGAATGGGACCTTACCTTATATAGTCGATGTCACCACAACATTTGAATACTTCCTTGAGCCAATCATGATCCACGTAATGAGGGAGTCTCTCCTAAATTTTGAAAATAGAGCAAACATACAAATGGCGCTAAATTTATATCATGAAATAATTCTTCATTAAGAATCTGCATCTTTTGCAAGATACGAAAAAACATCCGGGGCTGTTTTAAATAGTTTTTCTGAAACAGACAGCAAGCAAAGACAGGATTGTTGTTAAAGTAGAATAGGAAGAGTTCTGGACTCAGAAATCGGGCAAATCGCAGACTATGTTCATAGCATAAGTAAAAAGTAAAAGCTATAATCATCCAAATGATTTATTCATACCACGTATACTGTCCTGGTATCGGTATTTCTATTTTCGAAAGGAGCCACTCTCCTAACCATTGTGAGATTTTCATTCATCTGTAAAAGGAGGAAACTTCGGTAGAAATTAATTAAGGAAACATGAAGCAATGGATTTCCTAACCACAAAAATCAGTTGGCTTTGCCTGGTTGGTCATGGCAAAACTATTCTTGAAAAATCAAAAACAGCATGTTAGTCTCTACATAGAGCATGCGATCTCAATCTACGGGCAAAATATGTTGGTCAGTACTATGATTATTCTTCAATGATAATTATCAACACTACTATCAATACCTTTATCACTATAACTACTATCATCACTGGTACTATTATTATGATCATCATTATTTGATGTATATGTTGCTAATTTTCTATTAAATACAATCCCTTGCCGAGTTATATTCAATAACCTATGGTAAGGGAAGGTGAAGTTTCATACATTTCTGGACATTTTTATCACTATTATGAAGTACAACTACTATTACTTATAAATGATGAATGCAACTTACTTGAAGCAGAGTGGAATTTTTTATGGCCTTCACCACCATCGATTGCGTATCTGTTAGGTCTCTTACGCGTTTGAAATTAGCAACCAAATCAATGGATACAACTGAGATACAAAGATTTCTGTTAGATTAATTTTCAGTTGATGAATTGTCATCAACATGGAAACGCATTTTTTTCATCACACGAAAAATGTAAAAAAAAACTGAGCAAAATATTGAGTAGCAAGTCTTAAGACGAATGACGAATAAAGTCCTGTAAGAATTTCTAAGAGGTTCTGAGGACATATTTCGTATTGCTGCACAGAAATTGGTGACCTGACAGTGATTTATACCTTCTTCCATGTGCAATATGAAAAGAGTCATAAAGAATGGATGCAATTCAAGTTCCTTTCCAAATATGAATTAGGTGCTGATTTTTTTAGGTTGGAAAACTTCATCAAGAAAGAGCAGCTGATATGACATGAGAATCAAACATGCTTGAAAATGGTTGGAAGTTTATTGGGAATATATTTTCGAATGAATTTAAGCAAAAATTGAGTATAAAAATCGTCAAGTAACTTGCATGTGTGGAGCCAAATTTTAATATTTGGGGAATCTATCTTTTAAAAAATACTGGAGCAACTGAGAACTGATAATACACTGGAAATCAGATGGTTGAAGATTTTTCTGCAAAACATCGCCCAAACTCAACCTTTTTCCAGGAAATGCTTATTTTTCATTTTGATGGAGAAATATTTGTGCAGTTTCAACTATGCAACAATAAATGGTTCATAGAACATGCCATCTAACTCCTGCCTTCAAAGGAAGAATCTAATCTAAAAACGAACATTTCAGCACCCCCTACCAGAAATCGAGAAACAAAATAGCATAAAAATGTCAATTGATGTTCCGTACTTCTTAACGTCATAATATCGCATTGATAAGAACACGATTCATGTTGCTTCTCATCTCGAACTATGCATATTTTTAGAAATTAATCCAAGAAATCTTATTTCCCATGATCAATTTTACCAAATTTCAAGCTTCCGTCCTACAGACATTGCTTCAAAAAAGCTTCTTGAAAAGTAAATGAAGACAACAATGGCCACAAAGACATGATAGCAGTCCTACCCCGGGCCACCAATCTTAGAATTAATAACCTTGAAAATGGCCTAACTTTTCTTATTCTATCAAATGTCTTTTTCGACATGTCAGCATAAACATAGGAGACGTTGTCGTAGCTCTGATAACAATCCAATCTTCTCGAATTGAAGTCAATCTTGAAAAGAATCCGTGATGAATTGAAGTTTATGCGAACTAAAAGGACCTCCCAATGGCGAGCTTCTCGTGTTATTAGTGAAAGAGCTTGCTGCTTCAAGCATCGGTGCCTTGGTTTTACTTAACGTTTGAATAAAAACTGAATACGAACACCATCATGTACACTGATAAGGCGCGCTTAATGATAACCATCTGGACTGCAAATCACATAATTCAGCTCACGAAAATCCTGGGTAGGTAGCGAATTGGCCCAGCGAGCAAAATACGATACTATTGCAAACTACGAGTATTGGTTCGTATAGTTGGTCGTGAATTAATTTGTAAATGAGAGGGGTGACAGGAAGCTGCCTGAGATTGTATCGTCACGTCCTTAGAAAATGTTATAAATATCTAGGGGAAAGAAGGTAAAACGCTTGGTTATTGGTAGAAAGAAAAAGGCATACCAAGAAGAGGGATCGGTGACTGCTATCGAGACCATATGAAAGTGCTGGGGCAACAGTAGATGAATACTTTTTTATACACACGATTCTACCTAGATGTCAAAGGTAGAAATATGGACAATGGGAAGCATTTTGCTTGTCGAGCAGTATCCAGGTCCTTTCTCTCAATGTGACCACACCTCGTGATTCCTACGCCTGGAATTACAGAGAGCTGGCGAGAGGAACATCCCCACCGGCAAACCACACGACCTAGCAGGAAAAGTCAGGAGCGGAAGGCAAAGATTATCATTTCCTGAGTCTTTTAGGATTGGAAAAATCTTATGTGTTGTGCGCCTTTGATCCAAATACATTAAAATTGAGACCAACGCATGCTATTCGTGGAGCAAAACAGGATTCACTTCTATGCGAAAACCTGACACAAAGAGAGGCTATTTTTTAAGCCATAAACTCATACTTGTTTGAAGAAGACACAAAAATTTAGATGTCTAATTTACACTTGCAGATCATTTTCAAAACAAGTAAGGTCACAACAGCATTTGAAAATACCTACATGCATTCTTGTCTTCTTTTATCTTGCTAACCAAAAAGAAGTCACGCTGAAGGTTAGCATTACCAAAGTAGAACTCAATCTGTAATTTTGAATCAATATTGAATCAATGGATATCTATTTCTAAATTAAAAAAAGAGAACAAATCTTTCTTATCACATCAACAAGTAGCAGAAAGCTTCTCAATTGGCATATTAAACATCAAGAGTTCCTAGTGTATGGACAAAAGGCACTTGCCTTACAGAATTTTAAAAGGAAGGAAACAAAGCCAAGTTATAGAAAAAGGGTTCCAAGTGAAAGCTTTTCAAAATGAAGTCAATGAATTATACGACCAACCAAACAGGATCGCATTTACCCATGGGCCTACTAGGCTTGAGCCTAGGGGTCCTGGAAAAATTTCTGAAATTAGGGCTTCCACTAAATTCTAAGAAAAATGAATCTGAATGTGAAATCTCAGCCTGTCTTATGAATTTTACACATATAAGATTTTCGGTCATAATTGATTCGTAGGAGTGAATAACACCCATACATAGCCATACATATATTGCCATACACACATTGTCATACATTGCCATACAAAGCCCTGCATACATTGCCATACATACATACATACATACATACATACATACATACATACATACATACATACATACATACATACATACATACATACATACATACATACATACATACATACATACATACATACATACATACATACATACATACATACATACATACATACATACATACATACATACATACATACATACATACATACATACATACATAACATACATACATACATACACACATACACACATAACATAGATACATACATACATACATACATACATACATACATACATACATACATAGCCATACATATAATACAATACACAAATTGCCATACATATATTGTCATACAAAGCGCTGTATACATAGCCATACAAACAGACACAGATACAGCTTCACAATTATATGTCATTATTTTTGTGTTTCTTGTACTCGCTAGCCTAACTGACAGTGACCAAAAAGCTAGGTTCTCTATTAACGATGTGATTGTCTTCAGAAATCAAGCAAAGAAAAACAAAGTGCCAATCTATCGTTAACATAAGTGCTTCTGTAATAACTTTTATAAAATGAGCCAAGATCAGAAATTTGCTAGTTTCTTTTAAAACTAGCTGAAGTGTGTATTGCTTCCCTAGACAATGAATGATTGTGTCCAACTGCACAATGTGGCTATTCAAAACAAGTTGGCTAAGAAGCAGGTGTTATCTAGAACTTTTATTCAAAAGCTGTTTACGATCTTCTTACTACACGATTTTCATAACAGCTATGAAGACATGTGATTTCAAATAAAACAATTCAAAATAAAATAAAATAATGGCCACAAATTGGCTTAAGAACATAATTTGACTGTCTTAGAAGCTAACAAAATCACAGCTTTCTAGATAGCAAGTTGCAGCTCACAAACTGCTTAGTATACTTGATTTAGTGTAGCAGAAACCCTAGACATGGCTTCAAGTCCTTTTATGGGAAGTGGATTTCTTGAAATAACCAGCATAGCATAATTCAATTTGAAGGATAGCGAAAATCTGAGACAGAGAACTTATTTTTACATCTTTATTCTCGTAAAAGGCCTTTATGGCCTACAAAAAGCCTCAGCAAGGAAAGAGAGATGGATGCCAAGAAGAGTAGGAGACCAGATCAAGTTCGCTGATTCCAGACTTAAAAAAAAGTTGCAGGATTCTTGGAAATAAGAAGAAGGTAATAGATTTGATAGATTGCAGGTTCTTAGAATGAAAAATGGTTTGTGGGAAGGAGTTGGCAAATAGCTTGTAAAATTTGGACAGAGTTTGAGTTAGTTGACCTCCTGTGGTTGTGAAATGGGTTTGAGGATCAGTTATGATATACCTGAGTTCCTGAGAGTAACATCATTAAATTCGCTCATAAAAGATGAAAAGGGCTTGAGTTAAACAATGATGAGAAAGAGGTAGGAGAGACTTTGTAGGGGTGAGAACGTAATTTAGATAAATGGCTTTGGACTTGAATTTGTCAAGAAGACAGAGAGTGGATCAAGGAATAACACTGCAGACACGGGGCAGTACTCTAGGAAATGATGACAAATTTGGGACTTGTTGATAGTCATGCAGTGAGAAACTGAGAAGAACTTGTGGGTTCTGGAGAAGAAACTAAGCTTTTGAGATGAACGTTTAGCTGAAAGGAAAACAACTAAACTTGCTATAAAGAGGTAGATTTTAATAAGGTGACTTTGAATTTCCATCTGGTGTTGCTTCAATTGTAAACTAAACAAAATTCAAAACATCAATCCCTTTCTTGTGAGCTTGAATGCCACACTATGGACTATTTCTGCCCTTATAAAGATAAGATCAACTAAAAAGCAGCTTGCAAAGAACTGTTTGATTCGTAAACTTGAGCTGACCTGTTGTTGGAGACGCTTTAATAAACCTCTGCTTCGTGTCCTGAGCCTCCTACTATGTTGTGAGAAGGTATTTTTGAATTGCTCATCCATTGAACCCAATACACTGCCTAATGAGGCCAACAAAAATCAAGCATAATCATCATCAGTCATTAAAAACATGAACAAATATAATGATACTGGGAATCAAAACTTCCCGACCCCATTCATATTGATTGAAACATTCCTTTACTGAGCAGGTTTTGAATAGTACAGGCACATTTTCAGTGTGAAATTAGACTAAATTAGCGTCTCATATTCTATATTAATGTTGGGGAGCACCTTGTTAGGGAGGTACTGCTCTAAGCCATGGCCCAGCATAATGTCACTTTTACCCATTTTATACTACTGGGTGGACAGAGAGGGGACAAATAAAAATTTCCATGAGGGTGCCTGGCCATTGTGCCAGCTGCCCCCTTGTTATCAATGTAGCTTTTCCCATCGGGGCTACACCAATCTGCACCTCACCAAGATAGCTTTCAGATTATTCCAGGTAGCACCTTTAAATTTCAAAGTCTTTAGCCTTCCAAAACTCTAAAAGGGGGAAGGTGCTCGGGTGTTCGCGTAAAATATGTGTAACGAATCAAAACACATCTAATAATGATAATAATAATAATATACAAAATTCAAACTGGATAAATACTTCAACTACTTAAAGCTGTTATAAACGTGTGTCCAGTAAAGCAAAATAAAAAATAAAGGAAGAATTTATCCAATATCTTGTTGTGTTGAAAGAAAGTATAGTATCTAAGACCACAGCATAGACCCACAAAGCATCTATAAAAAGGCCATCTTCTATTGTCATGTTTGACTTCGACCAGACACCTTTCGTTTGAAATGAACTACCCACATCGAAATACAATCGTTTCCACTAATACTCACTGCTAAAGCAATCTTTTTGGTTTCATTTAATCTAATAAGATCACACATAATCCAGTTCATGGTGGAGTGAAGCAACATTGTTTTATACGTACCTTTTAACTATGTGGTCTTGAATCCTTCATCCCAAGTAGCAAAATAAAGATCGTTACAGAGATCACCAAATATTTTCAGACAGATCAGCAATAGCGTTTCTAATACTCGTTGATCCTTTCCTGCCGTGTAAGACGAAGTAGGGCTGGTTGTCATCCAATTCGAATTAGAGCTTTAAGCAGGTAGAGGGATTGTGATTGCTGGAGAAGCAACGACAACAACAAACAACGACAACAACATTCAAGTCCCACGTATGACGTAAACTCTCCTTAGCAACGACGGCTTTGGCCCCAATGATACTAAAAATAAGTAATTCACGTTTCCATTTTACCTGCCTAAGAAAACCATGAACATTTCAAATAGCATTTTTAAGTATTAAGATTCACGGGAAAGCGTTTTAAGAATTCAAAGCTCAGCGAGAAAGGTGTTTGTTGGTTCAGTGGTGAACAAGATGAAGCATGGGTATCTTTTAAGGGGGGGATTCTCACAAGAATGACAAAGCCCTTCCCTCACAAGCGAATCGTACGTGCATTCTCATGCTCGCTATCGCTGCATCAGGGCAATGGTGGTCTCTGGGTGCTCAACCCTTTAGGAATTTACCGTTCGCATTGTATGTGGATGAGTTGACTTTTCTTTGAATTTTCTTTTCCTCTTGGTTTCAAACAGGGCCCTTACTGATAACATTGCTTGTAGTACTGATAAGACTTACCCAATATGAATACTTCCACCATTATTATTACATGTCTATGGTGCTAATTTTCAATAAAGTTCAATCCCTTTCTGAGGTATATCCTATAACCTAGGGCAAGGGAAGGCGAAGTTCATTTTTATCATTATTATCATTATTAAGCCTCTTTTTATTCATAAGATATAAACACTTTCCATTTCTAACAACTTTCAGAATAAGCTAGTAGTAAAAATAAACTACTTCTTTACTGTTCTATAGTATAAAGACTGTTGAAGAATTGCAAAGAAAGTTGTGAATGAGGGCGCCATAAGCGACAGCCTATATACACCGATTGTGGTATGGAGATTCTCACTTCTACTACACATGATAATGTGGCATATTTTCATCATGACACGATTGATTCATTCAGAATAAACAGTAAAATTATCAAATCATTCTCACATAAACTGCAGTATAGATATAGTTGGAACATAACATGGCGATCAATTCAAAGATTCATAATGATCCGTTTGAATTAAAATCTTAAAAGGCGTAATCAAGAATCGCAAAGATCGTGTGTGTAAAGTGTAAGGTAAATCATGACGGTTAAAGCGAATACGGTGCGAAGGTATGCAGTCTGAGCATGCAAGTCAAAAAGGCAGGAAAATCTTTTTTACCGCCGACAGGCTTTACCTGAAGCTGGCATAGCGTGGGCGGCACTTTTATACAGTGTTCACTTGGAGGGGAATCTAGGAACTTATATTGATATTAAAAGCTTATTGGTGACGTCTTTGTGGTACCAAATGAATTTATCAATACAGCAAAGTGGCTAATCCCGATCGTAAAAGGCATTTCTTGATACGAGCTCCTCAGGTAGATATCACTTGATAGTAAACAGAAAGCAATAGATTGATTACACCTTCAACTAATCATTGATAACTCAGTTTCTATAAAAATTTCGTCTTTGCTCAGCAACTCAAATTTGATCATTGTTCAAGCCATTATTGCACCAACAGTTGTAACCGGCATTGTTTAAAATGAGGTCTTACATTTATGTTACACAGCTCTTTACTTCTGGGCATATTATCTTGTTATCATAATGTATGCACTTTTTGCCTTTCTTCGTCAAACAACTGATTTGACCAACGCCTGAACTTGAACTTCTCATTACAACACATCTTCCATTGCAAAATCGTGTTTCATAGTCACTCTCTTGTGACAATGCTTGTAAGAACTTCGATGAAGGCCTACAGCTGTCACATTTCACAAGCGCGATGAACAGTGCCAGGATTATAAGTCTTTCCTTTTCCCACATTTCTCCTTGCTGCAAAATCAGTGGATATTTTTTCATGCGCTCATAAAGCGATTACAACAGGATACAAAAGTGTCATAGGGAGTATGAAGCTACACTACAACCCTGCGCTATTCAGCAACTAACTTGAAGTCAGTTTCAAAATGGGTTTCAGGCGAAACAGAACAAAGAATTCCCACGTGTCCGATTATGCACGAGTAGTGCAAAGCTTTAGGTTCGAGTGCCTCACCCGACTCCCTCCTTCGAAGCAGACGCCTATTGCAAATGTATACAAAGGACACAGAAACACACATGTAAAGGCATCCCAAGGGTGCAACGTGACTTGTTCACAGATAAGCCACCAGAAGCTCAACTCATTCACACCCTTTCCAAGTGTCACTGCAATTTATGAACGTGTTGCCTTCTTCTTGCTTTCCTGAATCGTACAACTTGCCATCTTTCAAATCTAAGATCAATAAACTTGATCTGATCTCTCTCTCCTCTCAGACTTTTGCTTTCTTCTTTCTTCCTCTGTTGGGGCTTTGTATAGGCAACCATGGCCTTTCCCCAACATAACTCACTAAAAAAAGAAAAATCGGAGTGAAGAGAATAACATGAATCGGGCCTATAGCATTGTAAATCTAATATGCGTAGGCGCAGGAAATGTTCAAGAGAAATCTGGAACGAGTGCACTCTGCTATTGAAATGGGTTGTTGTTGTGTGGCTGTTTAGGCTATGTTCATATTGCATACGAATACGGATTCGCATTTATCCGTTTAAATGCTGATTCCCTTGGTTTGTTCACACTGCTCCGGGTAGATTTGAAAACGCCACAAAAAAGATGAGGCACTCACATTGTTCCGCTCCGGATACAAGGGAAAACGATATGAAAATAATTCCACTCTCTCTCTCTCTTTGAACTTGGGAATTTTTGCGCCAACTTCATTTGTTTCAATCGTGCTTCGACACGTCAAAAAAACAAAACAGAGAAAAGAGAATGCCACCAAAACGGAAGACAGCTACGAGCTCTGAGCATTTTGCTGAGTTGTTGCTGTTGCTGGCGTTTTCAAAATTCTCCGTTTTCATGGAGGAGGAGCAGCGTGAACGCAAGGGGAAAACGGACACTTTATATCCGCTTTTCATGGAACACGGAGCAATGTGAACGGCTTCTGCTGTTGCTGTTGCTGTTGCTGTTGGGAATCTATTGCCATTTACGTTTTAATTTCGTTCTTTATTCTTTTGCATCTTTACGTAAATTGCTGTTTTGTGGACTTCCCTGAAATTTCTTTAAGATTTTTCGAAGTTGCCGTAATGGATACAGTTAACCAAAGCATGGGTGATATCTATGGCATTGATACGGTTCGAAATCGACAACTGGGAGCAGAAGACAAGATATATATGGCTACATGGTTGATGTATGGAATACATGGCCAAAGACAATTGATGGCGAAGCGCATTATCGGTCATATGGTTGATTCGGCTGCTACTTACAGTAAACAATGCCATCGTAAGGATTCCTGCTACAGATTAGATTTGCTAAACAAACCCTTTGATTTTGACGAAAAATGCATACAAAATGAAATTGATAAAACATGGAACTTTGGTCTTTATGGTATTGATACCTTGACAAAAACTACAAAACGAACACTCGTCTATTAGTTGATTCCCTCAGTGATATTCGACAAATAAAAGCTCTGATACACCACTATACGGTACTATCTGGGTTTTTTTCTACCATTGAAGACGTTCGTGGATTGAATAGAGAAACTCAGCTAGCTGTAATGTAAGAAAGGCAAATTTAGATTAGAGAACTGAGGGAAGCTTCTCACTAAAACTGAAGATTTGACTTTTAGAGGTTGGAGCAAAAATTTCTGAAGAGCATGGGAGAAGCCACTCACTTCTAGGCAAAGAGCAGACAACTGGTACCACCTAGCTTTCGGTTCCAATGACAGCCCTGTGTGAAGGGAAAATGTTGCTATTGATGACAACGAAATTTGAAGGGAACCAACTATAAGAAATAATGAAGTTTTAAGGATGCTAATCGCATCAAATAAGATCTTGAAAGCGTTCAGTTAAGTTTAAAGCAGCCTCCAACTCCCTGCGAGAGAAAGCCCTTCTTGTTGTGAAATGTGCTTACGTCACTTTCCAGGCCTATATTCATTCCAAAGCAACACAGTGAGTTGTCTATGTGAATTGATTATTTCTGGACAACTCTGACTTGAATATTAAGTTATGCATGATTTGGTTAGTATAAATTTGTCTTTACTCGTCGATAAAGAAGTCGTGTGTAGATTCATGCAGCCAGTCTTCTCATATTCGCCATATTGCAGTCAGCGATGGCTGCTCCTGGAAGTATGACCCCTGACATGAAGCTTTTTATGGTCTTCTTCATAGGGTCTTTCCTTCAAATGTGCTTTGAAGGAAAGTGGTTGCAGAATCGGTTACGAGCCGACGAAGAATGAGTTGAGATCACTTTCGGCGGTCGATATCCAGGGAAACCGACGTGGAGGTTTCTGCATTGCCCCCAGCTTCTTATGGTAAGAACGCAATATGTATTGTTATATTCTATAATCGTGAAAACAAACTCATTAGGCCAAACCTACCTGTATCACAAATACTCCGCGTGCTGCTGCCCTTTTGGTATTTGTCTTTTGTCCTGCCGATTCTATGCCACTGTCAGTTTTGGGTTTGGGGAGTACTTGCATACTGCTGCGAAACTTGTTGACAGCGCAGTTGGTTGGGCTTTAAACAAACAAGAGGAATTTCCGTTCTTCACTAGCATGTCGATATACGCATTGGCATGATGATCATCATCATTACCATCATTACCATCATCACCATATCATCATCATCATCATCATCACCATCAATATACCATCATCACCATCACCATAATCACCATCATCACCATCATCACTATATCATCATCATCATCACCATCATCACTATATCATTATCATCATCATCACTATATCATCATCATCATCATCATCACCATCACCATCACCATCACCATCACCATCACCATCATCATCACAATCATCATCACAATCATCACCATCATTACCATCATCACCATATCATCATCATCATCATCATCATCATCATCATCATCATCACTATATCATCATCATCATCACCATCATCACTATATCATCACTATACCATCATCAGCATCATCATCAGCATCATCATCACCATCATCACTATATCATCATCACTATACCATTATCACCATCATCATCATCACCATCATCACCATCATCATCATCATCATCATCATCTATCACCATCATCAACATCATCACTATATCATCATCATCATCACCATCATCACTATATCATCATCACTATACCATCATCACCATCATCATCATCACCATCATCACCATCATCACCATCATCATCATCATCATCATCATCATCATCACCATCATCAACATCATCACTATATCATCATCATCATCACCATCATCACCATCATCACTATACCATCATCATCATCATCATCATCATCACCATCACCATCATTATCATTATCATTATCATTATCATTATCATCACTATATCATCATCATCATCATCACCATCACCATCATTATCATTATCATTATCATTATCATTATCATTATCATTATCATTATCATTATCATTATTATTATCATTATCATCACTATATCATCATCATCATCATCACCATCACCATCATTATCATTATCATTATTATTATCATTATCATTATCATCACTATATCATCATCATCATCATCACCATCACCACCGTCATTATATCATCAATCACCATCATCATTATCATAGTAATCGTCGTCATCATCACCATCATTATCACCATCATCATTATACCATCATCAACATCATCATTATCATTAATCACCTATATCATCATCATCACCATCGAAATAATATTCTCAATCATAATTGTGACTATCACCATAATTATTATCATCAATCGCTATCATCATCATCATCATTGTCATAGTCATCATCATCACCATCATCATCACCATCATCATTGTCATCAATTATAATCAAAACCATATTCTCCATGATCAATTGCAGCTAATGAGAACATTGCTTTTGCGGAGGGGGGGGGGCTGAAGTCACTACGGCAATATCATACTTCGTCTTATGACTAAAGGAATGACGGTGGCAAAGCTTTCTGACTTTTTGTTCATTCTGGTTTACCAGAACAGAAAATGTTTCATAGAAAGTAATTAGCTTCATTAATTATTCATCTTGATGTGAAAATTCATACCTCATAAGAACAAAATTAGTTCTGTTCCGGTGAGAGCTTGATGAATATTTTATGTTGACGCTTCAAGAAAATTTCAAACTGAGTTGCATTCCTTGTGTCAAGCTTGCAATAGCCCCACATGTTTGACTTGCCAAGTGCAGTGGAGCTGAGAGCTTTTTTTTTAGTGGGTTATGTTGAGGAAAGGCTATGGTGGCCTATACAAAGCCCCAACAAAGGAAGAAAGAAGAAAGCGAGCAGCTAAGAAGACGAGGGTAGAGAGATAAGATCAAGTTTATTGATCTTAGATTTGAAAGATGGCAAGTTGTAGGACTCAGGAAAGCAAGAAGAAGGCAAGACGTTCCATAAATTGCATGCTCTTGGGATGAATGATGATTTGTGGGAGAGAGTTCGTGAAGTAGGCAGTGAAACTTGGAAAGGGTGTGAATGATCGCATTAGGAGAGTTGACACCAAACTCGCACAAGATTGGTGGATTGAGTAGCAAAAGGGGCCAGCTTGAAACCCGGGGGAGAGACTTGAATACCGCGGATACTGTATCGTAATGAAAGTTAAGGTAAACGGTTGATTGAACTTATGTCTAGTCTTGTCTATGCAGCCGAAATCACACAATCGTATGCTCGATTTAACCCCTTCACGCACAAAGCCTTGAAAAAAACAGTGGAGATGACACCCGGAACAAGTAGGACGGAAATTGTCTAAGTGTCATGATTGACGTTTTTTAATGACTTCCTCCTAGCATTCGAAGGTAGATTTTTGTGACACGAAGGCGCCTATTTCTTATTGAACAGTGTCCAGGTCCTCCTTCTTGATTTGAATGCACCTCGTATTTACCGCACCCGAAATTACAGAGGGATAGCGAATGCCTCACTCTAACTGAAAGTTTAGCTGAAGGTGGATTCGAACCGCCAACCAAAGGGTCGATGGATGAGCGCTTCACCCTTTAACATCTTTACTAAAATTATTATTATTATTATAATCATTTATTACTTTTATAACGCCACTGCTGATCGCAAATGTTGTATGTGGTTTTGGTTGAGCCTTGGGCGAACTTGCAGCAAAGAAGGAAGCCGTTACTACCAGGTGCTTTCTTCCTGAAATATTTGTTTGTTATGGCGTTCAAATTTGCTTGTTTACACTAAACAAAGTCTACAAATGTAATCGTCCTCAACTTCAGACAATGAATGATGTTATTTTTTTTAAACTTCATTTTGATATATAAACTAGACACACAAATACAAACCTCTCTAATAATAGGTAATTTGTATTCGGCTCACCTAAATTACAGGTATTTCTATGATAATAATGATAATAGTAAAAAGTATTCATATTGCACCATTTATCCACGCAGTTCAAAGGTGCAGAACTCAATATCAGAGGAGACTGGTTTGAGACCCTCTGTGATCTAATTTATCGGAGGTCTTCCTACGATTTATTTCCAATCGGTGAATGTTATTTATCTAGATGTGATGATGAATGTGATATAATTAGATTTGATGATGCTAGCTAGACTGACTAATTTTGTCAACATCCAATAATCATTTCACCAAACCTTTCTTTCTTGTGGTTTTATTTCGCTTTTCGTGAGGAATTAATAACGTGGTAACGGCTTTTTTGCGTTCTCTTTCGTCAAGGTCTGATTTAGTTGTGGCGTTCTTCCTCGAAGGCTTGTCCTGGTAGATCATTCAAACTTTAATGGGTGGGGGAGGCAATGCGGATGGCTTTGATTCTACTTGTTCGTACTAACTGATGTTTCCATATCAATCGATGCTCATAGGCTTCTACACGTGGCCTCTATAAACACGTTAGGGGTGCTTCGAACAGCTTCTACGTATATGCGATGTGGATGAATGTGAATGGCAGTGTCTGAATATATGGTTCTCTTTCCTTGTGTCATGACGTCCTCGTCCTTACTTCTTCCAAACGAGGCTCACGAGCCTGCGCAGTATGAAGTGAAGAATTCGCATTTTAGTTCCGAAGCGAAGGGTTTGCCTAATTTGTTTCGTACCTAGCAGCATACGAACACTCCTAGAAGTATACAATCAAGAGCGTTCCATCTTTTCTGTGGAGAAAAAAGGCTCATGTAAGTGCAATCGAATGCCTTCAAGTGAATTTTGACACCATTGCTAATTACTTTACCGTGTTAGCGGCAATTAAAGGATTGCTTAACTGAACTCGTCACGAAGTAATGTAACCATTTCGCGAACCGTTAGAACTTTGGCCTAACCGAGTGCGATGTGCTTCATGAATAAAGGAATATTTATGAAATATTTGGGGGTACTATATGAAAGATTGAATTCCTATGTATATTTGGAATGGATGGTTGGGAGCTTTGTACAGGAATAGCGCCTAGCTAATGTTGCCACCCTGTTTTTACCCCTAGCTAATGACTAATCTCGGGAATGTAAAATGGCTATAGAAAAGCTTTTGTGTATTTGTTAATTTTATTATATCTATAGCTTTGATGAGACTTTTTTCCGCTTAAAGTTTCATATGACCTATTAAGCAAGAAATGAATATCTAGATGACAAAAAATGTCCAGAGTATATCAAAATTGTGAAATACTCATTGCAAAATGTTTAAATTTTAGGCAAATGTTTAAATTTTTAACAGGATACGTTTAACAGAAGTACCTTGAACATAACTGATGATGTGAGAGTAACTTCAATCTCAAATCAGTGCAGTTGTTTGTTTTAGTAAGAGTGTCTAGAGAGAAAGCCAAACAATGTAATTTGAAAAATTTTGTGGTAACAACAAATCATGTTCCGAAAATTTTTCATGGACAAAACCTTCCAGTGATTTTCACTTCTGTTCCTTGTTTTACAATTTACTCACACTTCTGATTAACACTTCCATCGTTCTTTTAGAGCTCAGCTAAAGATGCACCTTTCAAAATTTGTCTCTTGGCATTAAAAGATATGCCATTTATGAGTTGTTTTTGCTGCTGCTGCGGGGGGGGGCTGTCTTTGCTTCCAGCAGTCGTTAGACCATCTGTTGCCTGCTGTTTCTGTCTTCTGCTCCTTCTATCAGCTCTGCACTATTCATCTTCTTTCATCTTCTTTAAATTGGAAAAATCCACTAGAGCATTTTCTTTAGTTCTACATTAATGTTGTCATCTGGTGGTCTTCCTTGGTGCAGGTTCTAACACACGGTGCTTTGAACAGATTTGATTCATTTTGTAAAAGATATCAAAACTTCTGCTTCATACATTTTCTTGGGTGCCCAATGGCCCTCTGTCACTGCAATAATTTGGTGGACTTGGTGGTAATTGTATCATTAGTCTACTGCTATATACTGGATTCAATTTATTTCTCTCAGTACCAAACTACCAATTTATCTATGTATAAACGATGATAATGTTCTCCAGCCCCTAAGTCAATATTGAAATTGCCAAAGAAAGACCTACCACTTCATGCTCATAGATCATCCAGTCTGCTTTGTTGCTATTCTGAAAATAGTGCATGAGATGTGTTGGTCTGAGCTATGCATTGCTTCACAAGTCTAGCCCTACTGTCAAATATCATTCTGAGATGTTCAAACATTTCTTCTTCATATTCTTGATCTTGGGTTTAAAAGTGTTTATCTTTGATACTCTATTGAGGCCAGTGTTGCTCACTTTCTCAATGCAAGTTTCCGCTTTTTCTTTTCATGCCATTACTGCTGTTTGTTTGCGTATTCTACATGTGTGATACAGAGCACATTCTGCTAGTTGGCTGCCTTTGCAGTTTTAAAAGCAGTAGATGATAAGTTTCATGCCATTTCCGGATTAAATGATTGATGCTTTTCTATCAGCTTTGTCTTTTTCATTGCCTCCAGGATTCTGCCTTCAATCTTCATTACTTTTCTCTTGTGTTCAAGCATTTCCAGAACCTTCATTTCAAGCTAGTACTATTTGACAGTAATTTAAGATAAGAGGTGCACCCAATCAGTTTATCAGTAAATTTATTCTAGAGCAGAAGAGTTGTTTGTTTATAACTCATGCATGCATGTCATTCTCCTTTCTGTATGCTATTTGACAATAAGATCATCCATGATATGACATGACACAATATGATATGATATGGTATGATTGTAAAACACTATCCTTTTACATAGTTTTCTGTAGTGCTACCTAAATTTACAATGTAACACATAAATATTTTCTTTAACATTAAGATACAAATACCTGTGAAAATAGATAGCAGAATCATATAACTTGTAGACGTAACAAAAACATTGGGATGAAAAAATGTCAAATAAGTGTCCAACAACAGGGGGTTTATGATTTGCTACCTTAGCTTCTTCTTGTGTTTTTCCAGAATTAAATGGAGTCACTGTTGTAGATAGGTGCTCTACATTTGCACCTGGTACAATAGTCTAACAGAAAGGAATTCTGCATTTTAAGTTGGATATCCCCCTTCCCATCTACTTGGGCTTAATGCCAGCACTCGGAATGTGCTTCATTGACAACCCCAGTGGCTAGTTTGAGGGCTTGCAAACTAGGCAACTGCTTGAAACTGCCCAATGAAGATGGAATTGTCTACTTTTGCTGGAAGTCATTGTTTATTGTTGCTTAATGACTGGTTCAGCACAAAGCTTAAGAGCGAGTAGAAACACGCCATTGCTTTTCTACGTATTCTCCTTCATTGAAGGATGATTTTCACAATCAAGCTTTATGAGCAATATTTGAAAGCAAGTAAATGTTTAGTCAAAGCATCTCATTGGTATAATTGTTTTCTTGAATAATAACATCAAAGCAGCATCAATGGGGAAAAGTTGACAGCCAATTTTCAATCTTCAGATTTCCCAAAGTTCCCTTAGCCATCAGGAAAACAAATAAACACAATTTCTAATCCACTCTTGTGTTTCAATTGGCCTGTATATCATATTTCTCTATGGCCTCTCTGTGAGTGAGAATTAGGTGCTACGATGAAGTATCCTCTCCATTGCGCCAGCCTGGGTGAGAATTTGGACTCCAGGGTTGCCCAAGCTGCAGGAGCCACTCTTGACTACCACTGGTAGGTCCCAAGGAAAGACAGGGTCACTGCGTTGGCACCAAAAGTAGCTACAGGGGATGGCCATTGGCTCTCTGGGAGCTCTTCCGTCCTTTGACAGTTTTTGTTTTTAGTCCATCCTACTGGGTGTTCCCGCACCCACTCACAAGGCCTTGGCCAAGTGAGGGAGCTGGTTTAGTCACCAGCAACTCTATCATAAAAAAGCTGGCACTGGATTACATGGTACCAGTAGATTAATAAAAGGCATGGCTGCAGCGTCTACTGCCTAGTTTGTTTCCTTTCACAAAAGGTTCTTGTTTATCATTGCTTAGTACTGACTGCAGATGCCACTCTTTTGCAAATTCTAGAGACTAGGATTTCTAAATGCTAGTCATTATTTAGCTTTTCGTAAATGAAGTTCTCGAAACGAATTAAGTTTTAACTGCTAAGCTTTTGTTACAGCATAATAGAGTGACAATGGCTCAACGTGGGGCAACTGCACAACGTCCTAATGGAGTCACTCAAGGGAAGATCCAGCCATTCAAACTGGTGCTTCTAGGTTTGTTATTTCACGCATTGCGTAAAACAGGCAAAAGTATTGATAACTTTTTAGTTGTATTTTGCTAGTAATAATGACAGCTGAATATTTTAAACAGTTTTTTATTAATTGTCTATATTATTACCAAGGAAAAGACAGTTTGAATTCAACAAGCTAAATTCATCTTTTAGTAATAAAAAGATTATTTTTCATTGAGTAATTATCCATTGATGTTCAGCAAATATAGTTGCTTTGTGTGGTCAAAGTTATTTTTATCTGTAGATAATAAACACTTTACCAAATAAGCGATTTTTGATGTAGCAAAACGTAAGTATGGTATGTTAGCCTTAAGGGTCATTTTTATCTTTTCATATTCCTGGCAGCTAAGAATGCTTTTCAGTTTCCTTGTTTTACCCATGTCAAACCCAGTAAGATGAGACCAAAAATTTTTACTCTAACCAAGTTGATCATGATGGCTGTAAGAAATTTTGCACATTTCTCCTTGCTCAGCAGTTCTTTTTATGAGTGTTGTAGGATATTTATATTTCAGTTGTGTGGATTAAATCTTTTGTATGAATGGAGCTCTTTACTATTAGTTAGTAATTTCGTTGTCCGATTTCTAACCCCAGTAGGATCCCTGTAGAAGGGATAGGCCTATTTTACCCCTTTCCTAATGCTGATTGTTTGACCTCATTTCCGTTTGATTTGATTTGCTGTACCTTCCCTAAGGTGGTCAATTAAATTTGCTTCTTTCTCAGGGGAGTCTGCTGTTGGAAAGTCAAGTCTTGTCCTACGATTTGTCAAGGGGCAATTCCATGAGTATCAAGAAAGCACAATTGGAGGTAAGCTGAGTTAACTCTGTATTCAGTTGAGGCTTCCATGATGCTCCAGGTTTTGTTGACTTAAGTTTAAGTTAGCCCTTTGTTATTGAAGCAAGAAAATCAAATACCCTTTTATTTCATAGTTGTGTCATTATCTTTTTGCAAGTGGCACCAATAGAATGGAGTCTCTGAGGCAAAAAGCAGATTTCATGCATGCTAAAAGCTTGAATTGTCTCAGTGAAAAGGTCTCATAGCGTTTCCATATACTTCTTTTCAATCCTTTAGTTAGACTTTATTTTGTGTTAAGGATTGAGCAAACATCAAGTGCCACCCATGTCAAACAGAAAAATTTAGGAACTGTTTGCATTTTGTAAAGAAGTTTTTTTGTTTTCCTTAAATATTAATGGGTTCTTGGCAATTTAGCAATCATTGAATAGTTTTGTAGTAAATGCATTGCTTTAATGTCACTTCTTACCTTGTTATTTTCAGCTGCATTCTTAACTCAGACTGTGTGCTTTGATGATACAACTGTCAAATTCGAAATCTGGGATACTGCTGGCCAAGAAAATATCCTTCTCAAAATTTGTATTTACATTTCAAAATTATATTGATCCGTTGATTACTGTCTGAATTGTAAGAGGATGTATTGTAGGTATTGTTGACCCTTCTCATGAGCAAAGCATGAACAAGTTCTTTTGCTGTTAGCCCATTCTTTAGAGTCACTTCTAGGATTACCAACTGAACTGAAAAATCTTTAACTTTCCTGCAAGATATCACAGTCTTGCTCCGATGTATTACCGGGGATCTCAAGCAGCAATAGTTGTGTATGACATTACAAACACGGTATGTAGAATAAAAATTTGCTAAGACATTACAACTCATTACGCTGAATGCAAGCCTACACGTTTGTGTTAGGCAGGCCTGATTTAACATTTTGAATTTCTTTAATGATATGCCTGGAATTCAATGTTGTTTTGCGTATCTGTATCAAGCTTAAAGCCGGAATGAAAACCGCTTCAGTGCAGCTCAATACCTATAAAAAGACATGCTCTTTCGTAGCATTCAGACAGCCATGTTTTACTTAAATTATTCTACGGTGTGGGCTCCTTTTCTACACGTGCATATCTGGAAACGCCGAGGTTTTGCTGTGCACCTAGCTGAGTACCCAAAGCAACGAACAAGAAAGGCATGCCGTTTTAACGAGCTTTCGTTCAGAAAACGTCACGGCACATCCATTGATAACTATTTGACATGTACGTTTCGGACCCATTCTGGGATCTATCATCAGTATGATGAACTTGCTTAAAGGGGACAAACTTAACAAGGGTTTTGAAGACAAGCTCGTAAGTAAGTTGGCAGGAAATGTGCAGCTTCGCTCAGTAAATGAACGAGGTCGTAAGTAAAGGGGGAAAAGAGAGAACACGTGGTTGCAACGGAGGCGTCTTTTAGGGGTCACCTCAATAGCTAAGCTCCGGTCAAGATTGCATCGCAATGTCAGTTGAATTATTTTCGTTTGTGGTGAGCACTGCTGTTTTTTCAAGGACACATTTGCTAGAGCGAAGAACTGGGTGAAGGAATTGCACAGACAGGCCAGTGCAAACATTGTAATCGCTTTAGCCGGAAACAAAGCCGACCTTAGCAACAAACGCATGATAGAGTATGAGGTAAACACCTTTCACATATATTTCGAGAGTATCAGTTTAATGAAGGTGTCAGTCTTGTAATATATCAAGGAATAGCAGAATAAAGTTGCAGTTCAACTCATTGGCTCACTCGATGTTATTGGTTTCTAGATCTAGAACATGACCTTGTCATAATCTCTTGTTCGCACTAGCTACCCATTATTTTAAATATATATATATATGGATGTCAAAATCTCACTTGTTGAATTCAAAGGTTTAAGCAGATTCTTGTTTTGTATTTTTCTCTGCTTTTCACTAATTGGTGCATCTTAATTCTGTCCTCCAAGGATGCGCAAGCGTATTCCGAAGAAAATGGGCTGTTGTTCATGGAGACGTCTGCTAAGACTGCAATGAATGTCAACGAACTGTTTCTCGCGATTGGTATGTTTTATTTCATGTATTTCATCAGTTGACCAACTGCAACTCTATAAGCATCAATTGTATGACTGTTTTCATCTCATGTAACGTGACATTCTAGGTAGCTGGCCAGCCCCGTCTCCCTGGTATGCTTACTAGTTCGCATCTTTGATTTGGCCAACTTACATATCTTGATTGATCTTGATCAATCGATTGAAGATTCGTTTAAACTCTCAAGTGATTTATGTTCGCATGTGAAGTTGTAGCCCATTGTCATGAAACTGATGAAGCTAAACTCATTATAATCAGCAGAGGACTTCAAGGGAGCTAGTTTCAAGCTCTTCCGAAGAGATTGCAGTTGTTATGCTAGATCTAAGTTTCACTGAACGCGATACTCCAACTGCCACCAAGCGTTACTTTCCATGCACTCAATACCACACCTGTTCAGTCTTGATCTAACATAGTCATGGAAGAAGAGCTGTTGTGCCAATAATAGATTGCTTGTTCGGCCAATTCTTCATGCTAGAAATTTGAACATGGAGCTCCTTTCAAGATTCCCCCTGTCACCCTGTTGCCATCATCCAGCGCCCTGTCAATTGGTATACCTATGGATATCTTCTGATGGTTTTCATGTGTCTTTGGAAACTATATTGCTTCTAATAAGTGAATTTTTGCTAGCATCATTGCTTGTCTACTTGATTTTTTTGTTTTGATATGTAGCCAAGAAGCTGCCAAAAAATCAAGAGGTTCAAGGTGGCGCGTCGGGCACAAGTTCTCGTCCTGGTGTACAACTCACTAATAAAGACTCTGAACAGCGTCAGTCCAAGGCATGTTGTGGAGGAGGAAGTGGAAATTAGATGATATATATTACTAAATGCAGTACGTTTGGTACTTCTAGAATCGTACTTACACTTATTGCTGTATTGTGATAATTGCATGATAGCAGGGCGAACTTTCATTAACTTTTCAATTATATTTTCAATGCACTATTAATTGAATATATCGGTTTCCTTTTCGTAGCTATGAAGTTATACCTTATAGTCGTCATCTGTTCATATCCATGTGTGTGAGGAATCCGTAAGAATGCTAATGCACCGATATTTAACATCGGAATGAGAGCCTCGTCTGAGTATCCCCACAACTGCACTAGGCCATTCCTATTTTAAGCTTATGGTGTGATGTGCTTAATCATTGTCCTGCAGAAGTAATGGCTATGAATCTGCTTATTTTGATCTTCTAATTGTAAAATGAAACAACATTTGAAAGCCAGCTACTCAAATTTATTCATCATCGGGAGTATACACCCATTCCTTTGGTGTGTCGTCCTGTCCTTGTAAGGTGAAATAGTTTTGCACGTTAAAGGATATTGATCAAAGTACGTTGCGGGCTCTGGAGTATTGTAATAACCTATGGCAAAATCGTTCTGATGTGTATGTACAATAAGAAATCCTGCTTTATTTCACGAGTGAATACGAACTACGTCGGTCGCTGAAGAACTGGACCGCTGATGAATCCCCAAATTCTTGTCTCGGTTGATTTAATTTGATCCCATTGCATCAGTTGTACTCTTTACATCATTTTATGGAACACTGCATGGTAGTGCTGTGATATTATCTTTGCCTCGATGATACTTGGAATCTTATAATCTTTTTTGAAAGCGATTATCATAGATATGAATTATTCTTTTGTAAAACATGTATGAAAGTAGTAGCCATACTAAACCAGTCTCATTGCTAGTTATGTTTGTCAGTTGACTTCTTAAGCATTGTGTTTTACTACAAATAGCAAGTTAATGATCCCTTCGTCTGTCAAGGATTCACAGGTGAGGGAAGATTTGGTATCGAGCAATTGATCTCTGAAACTGATTAAAGTTAACCACTAAGACTGCGTTTTTTAATAACTAATGATAATGACCATGCAGGATGGTAGCAAAAATCGAAGTAATCTTTACCTTAAGTTTTAGCATTGGCGCACAATTTAATCTCCAAGCCAGATTATAACTCTTTAAAGTCTTGATCATTTTTCAGTGAATTATTTCGGGTTGCATTAGGGAGTGACGGGTCGCTGTCGAGCTGTGTCTGGTCGCTGTCGAGCTGTGTCTGGTCGCTTAATTTTTTCGGTCTGCTTCAGGCCGTATTAGTTGTCGTTGATGTTTCAGTTGCCAAAAAACTGAATTAAGTAGCTGCCAGTTGAGGTTCTGTGATTACCTTTGGTTTGCCACGCGGCTTTCCTTGTGTTTGTGGTCGTACGTGTTGTGCTCCACTCTCGTTCTCATCCATCCTTTGTGATTCATTTAGGTCGCTGTACTTCACTCAAATTCCCGTCGCCTTCTAGCCTCGTCGATGCTAACTACTCTTTGATTAACCAGTTGTGGTGCTCTTTGATCTGCGGTTTGATTCTTTGCATTATTACTCATTCGTCATATACACATCCCGTCCCTCTTCATTTTTCGTGGTTTTCTGTGGCACGTTAGTCATCGCCAGAGTTTCTTAAAGTAGTTTTGCTCACCTTCAAAGTCGTCACAATTTTAGGTTGATTTGCCGTTATGTTGTTATTCAGTTCTTTCGGTGCTTTACGGCGATGTGCCACGAAAAGGTCAACGCTCTTTGGCCTTTACACGTTCTATAGTGGTTCATAACGATTCTTAGTTCCCTTGTGACAACACAATAATTGAATTCATGTGAACTACTCGATGCTACGTGAGAAATTTTCACGGGAAGTGCGTCCAAGGCGGTTACTTCATAACTCACCCAAAGATTGAACGGGTTGGCGAAGGCAATCTTCAACAGTACTTTTTGTAGATGAAATAGAGAAAGGCAATTTTTTTCATCCAAGCATTTGTAAAACTACCAATTTGCATATTTAACATCACTAATAACATATAATGATTGAAACTGAAAGAGATCTGATGCAAGTAACAAGCGAAGGACACACAGGACTCTAAAACGTATATACATTATGAAAAATTATTTAATTAAACGGTACATTAATTTATTACCATCGCTTATTTACAAATTTTCCACCTGGCGATAAGCCAAATTCAAAATTCGAAGAAGCTTTTATGTGAAAAAGCTTTCAAGAAGTCCTATACAAATAAAGATCTAAATTTGAATTCTAAGATGCATAGCAGACATCTACTGAGAAAATACTAACCGATGCTTGATATCTTTAAATATGGTGGCGACTTTTCTCCAAGCGGTATTTATTCAATAAAACAGAGTTTTTGAGAGGGAGTCTAACGGTACATGAGAGAAATTCGAAGTCACTAAGTGACCAAAACGTTCCGCTAATTAAAAAAGATTTTTATAGACAATATTACCCAGAGGCATTCAAATATAGCATCATACATAATTACCTGAAGACTCTACATCGATGGGTATCAGTACCTCTTGTAATGTTTTTCTGGTTTGAGAAAAACGACCGACATATTAAAGAGGAAACGCGGGAGATGAAAGCCGAAATTGGTTTGCTGCTTTGAAGCGGTCAATTCGAGTCCCTCTTATACAACAGTTGCCAAATTAATGTACACATGCGGTTTTCTAAAACGTTGAAATCAGATTCAAAGAAAACTATTATTCATTGCCTCAATATGATTATGATTCCTCTTCCCGAACCATCCGTACCAGATTTTCGTGTGGTTTAACGCGACACGACGCTGCTAATTGAAGAAACAGGTCTCCCATCAGCAACTTGGGTTGTGAGCATTTCGTTCTACAGTAAGAGTGCAGTTTTCATTTTAAAAGGTTTGCAGTGAGTCAAGAAGAGTTAAAAACAGATGAATCAAGTCGCGAGGTAGTTGTTCATAATCTTACTGAATGTGACCTGTGTCCAAAAATTGGCCTAAGATGAAATTCTAATATCATAAGAAAGGTAAAAAGCTTTGGAGAATGCTCAAAGTACATTTCATTCTGTTAAATGATTCGATAATTTACGGGGAAGAACTATGAGCATCGATCCCGCATTTAGGCCACAGCAGACAACAACAGCATGAAACGAAAGAAGTCACATGAACGCTTCGCACGAAGCACGCTTAACAAGCATGACTGGATTTGCAAGTACAATTGGGTATGGCAAGTATGATACGGGCTATGAATGGTCAAACCTGATAACGACGTCTCGCATTAAATGCAGCTAGTCTTGACAAACTTATTCTTTCATTCGATGCCTGTGGTTTGAAACCAGGCTCAATCATCTGAAACAGAAACGATATGATTTACTTGAATCAAACAAACTCACAGTGTTTCGTTTAGAAAATGCTTAATTTGGCCTATCGAACTTTACCCTGCGGAGTTCCATTACCACACTAAAACAGACGACTGGTATCACTATTTGCAGTTCAAGGTACATGGTCATCGACATATAACAAACCAACATATGAAATAAGATAAAATAAAAAATTGATGTCGATTTCCAACGTGAGGATTTTAGAATACGTTTGCTCGCAAAACATTCACAAATAGGCAATAGTCAGTGCACGCATGAAAAGCGTAAAAGACCTGGGAAGACTGATCCAAACCTCTTAACTTTGGCAAACATGAGTCATAAGACAAGGGAAAAACCTACAAAATTGTTTCCACGATTCCATTTTGGTGTGGCAAGTTTCAGCATTATAGACAGCAGCCTATCTCGGCAAAGAGAGACTTAATAGATGTTGCAAGTTGCTTTAGAAAAAAAGTGAAATATTCAAAACAAACCCTTATCCAGGGGAATCTGAGACATTCTTTCGCATCTGGTCGATGACTAAGGATAAAAAGATGGTGAGATACAGTGACGGAAAGCACATAAGAAGTCTGACAGAAAACGCCAGCCTTTTCATTATGACGTATGGGGGACATTTCTGAGAACTGAAACAATCAATCTGATCACTCGAGGGAGGCATCTTACTAACATTACAAAGGTAATCAACAAAAGTAAGCTGTTCCACATGGCATGCATTTTTCTGACAAACACAGTGACGTGACGAGAGTTTTGACAGAAAGATACACATTCAGCCTGCTTTTAATAGAGAATTTCGTAGTTTTTCATGAGCTCAGATCTCGTCAAATTCAAATCATGAAGTAATACCAACCTTTGGTCGTGAATCAACAATTCTTCAATCAAGTCTTTCGCCTCTGAGCTAACATCTGAGAATAGCTCTTGAGGAAAACTGTATCTGATCTCCGTTATGTTCTGAAAAGCTCTTTCGTTGTTATCAGAGTAAAATGGAGACGCGCCACTGAGGATAATGTAAATGATGACACCCACGCTCCAAAGGTCAGTTGCAAGACTAACTGGGTCCCCATTTATAACCTCCGGTGCTGAAAAGTCAAAGGCGATAGTAAGAAAGGCGAACAGCAGTTGAGTTATGCGCGTACATAAGTCGCATAGACATAGCAGGATTTTACTGGCAGTATAAAATTCATGAAACGTCTTGCCTCCTTCTTGCTTTCCTAAATCCTAAACCGTTCAATTCAAAATTTCAAACCGATCAATAAACTTGATCTGATCTCCCTCTCCCCTTAGCCTTTTACATTTTTCTTTCTTCAATTGTTGGGGCTTTGCATAGGTCGCCATGGCCTTTCCTTAACATAGCTCATTAAAAAAAATACTCTTAAGCCTTACCACAAAACTCGGGGCTTCCATTAAGTTCGTGGATGTAAGCATCATCGCTGACATGGACTGCATCACCAAAATCAATGAGCTTCAGCCGTGGCGTTGAACCGTAACTCAATAGAAGATTTTCAGGCTATCGAAAGAGAAATAGCGAAATTCAGTATAAAGCTGCGTAGCGCGTTGCATACTCGATTTCGAGCGTAGCAGAAACCAGAGACAGGGCTCTGAGTATTTCTAGGGAACAGGAATTCATGACGTGGTTTCCCGTTGCCTTCCTCACCAATGGTGTTTTAAGTGACACATGGGGGAATCGAACTGATAACTTCTGTGTTTGAGTCCGCATGCTTAACCACTACGCCACGACATCACAGTATAAAGCTACACATGATCAAATGAAGTTATTGACAATCGATTACTTGTGAAGAAGCGGTAGCGAAGGAAGTCGAACAGAAGAAGAGGGAGGTGAGAGAAAAAGCAATGGATAGGCTTGGAGGTGGTAGCTGGAGCTACCGAACAGTGCCGACAGCATTGTCGTAATTCGATTCGATTCGATTCGATTGCTTTACTCCACGCATTGCAATAAACGTGGCGTGCAAAATTGCAAACATCAACACAGTATCTCGTGCATCAAAAAACATATTGCTCCAACTTGATGATAAAGCATGTTGAAAATAAGGGTGCATGATATCTTGATCTGTGGAAGACTTCAAGATCAAGATAGCATACACTATGAAAGTCGGAGATTTAAACTTACCTTAACGTCTAAATGAGCTACGCCACACTCGTGCAGATACTGCAAGGCCTGGAGAATTTGCTTCAAAAAACCAATGGCAATTTTCTCGGTAAGATTGTCCATTATGACAATATGGTCGAATAATCTTCCCCCAGAAAGGCTGCAACAAACGGGTAATGGATCAATGAATCAAAAATTGCCTATTTGAGGTGACTGGAATCGTTGGCTAGGGAAACAGATTGCTAATGAATGATCATATCATTCGACTGCCAACCTTAGAATGGCTATGACCGAGGCCAATGACATCCATGGCCAGATGGTAGCGTGCTCGCTTTGTATGCGATGCGGCGAGTCGAACTTCAAGGTCCGTGTTGGGTCATACCAAAGAATGGAAAAACGATACCAGTTAAGTCCTTGCTTAGCATTCAGCACCGAACAAAAAGGCATGGGAGTTGAACACAGGGGTGATAAAATTTTTGCAACCTCATATTTACATGTTCGTACAGCTTGAGGAATAGTAAAAAATGATAAAAAAGCACAGCCACTGCTGCCCTGATGCTAAAAACCTCCTTCAATGAACAAGAAAATGGCCAGTCCCCTACGGTAGAATTCACTGTGCTTGCATGGCAATGTGGCCCTAAGTCTAAAGAAACAGAGATGGGCGCCGTACCATTCACCGAAAAGATGAGGGAAGGGCTTCAAACTCTTCGATCATGCTGTCTCCGCAATGTTCGGTCCTCACATATCATTGAATCCGATTTTTACACGCATAAGAAAGTAGAGCATTCTTGTTCAGAAACAAAAAGAGACTTACAGCTCTAAAACAAGTATCAGGTTTTTGGGTGTGTCAAAGGTGCCATGAATTTTGCAAAGAGAAGGGTGATTCAGAACTCGCAATATGGCAATTTCATTCTCCACGAGCTCCGTCTCCAGTACTCGCTTCTTCACTAATTTGGCAGCGAACTCCTGGCCAGTTGATTTCTCCATGCATTTTTTTACTTGAGAAAATCGTCCCCTAAAAAGGAAAAGGGAGAAAGTCGATGTGGTTGAACATGTTATTGACCAGGATCAATTCACATCTGTCTAATCATACGGAAAAGTATTTATCCAATTTCCTTCGAAACGTTTTTCATCCCGACCGATGGAATCGAAGCGATATCAAGAGGAAAAATGTGCTTTTGCTTTGAGACAGTGGATCTGGGCGTTCATGATCCCTTTAAATCGGAGCATTTGGACGGATGAAAAAATGGGATAACAAGCACAAAGCGAACTGAAATCCATGAGATATTAGAAAACGATTGCATTTCTTTTTGGTTTGTTATTTTGGAGAAGGCCTTCCTTGGCTATAATGAAGCAAACAGGAAAAATCAGGAGTGACACCGGAGAGGTGGTAGGGGCGCTACAGCCCCCGTTGGGGAGCGCTAATCCCCCACCGGGGAAAAAATTCAATTCTGTGACCAATCTTTACCGAGCGCCAGCTTATGTGAATTAATAACATAGCCCCTTTGTTTGGGAACGCAGCCCCCTGTCGGAGAAATCCTGGTGACACCTCTGAAAAAAGAGAAAGGTTGCGAGGCAAGGGAGGTCTGGAGACACTCTTTGTGCGATCTAGAATGAAATACGCGCTCGATCTGTCTAAACCTGTCCAATTTAGATAAAGATTTAAAGCTAAAGAGAAAGATCAAACCTTCCTAGCTCTGACGAAATGCTGTACATTGTTTGCATATTATCAGCCCAAACGATTGGCTGCCGAGAATTGTCTGCATCTACGACAAGTTTAAGAAAGAATGAAGCCTGCAGGAGATTAAGATAACACACATCCGGAAGAAAATAAACATTTGAAAACTATTGAGGAATCCTTATTGGTATTTCTAAAATTGCATTAAACCATCGCTTCTTCGCAGGACAGAGGAATAGGACTTCACAATTGGCAGCTCAAATATTGACATTCGAAGGCTCCATTTGAATTCCACACAGCTTTCAAGGCTACGCTAATGCGGGGGGTGACGAGAGAGTAATCATCGGTACATCGCAAGATAAAATAAAACCAAATTAAATATGGCATACGGCTGCTGGGAATAATCTAATGCAGGACCATCTTTTCTTATTGCAACGTCATTGTTCACGCGTTAAAATGGGCATTAAAGCTGCGCCTTCCAAAATGGTGGTGCCGTGGCGTAGTGGTTAAGCATGCGGACTCACAACACAGGGATTGTCAGTTCGATTCCTCCATGTGTCACTTTTAAAAACGCCATTGGCGAGAAAGGCAACGGGAAACCGCCTCATGAATTCCACTTCCCAAGAAAAAACTCAGAGAGCGCTGTCTTTGGTTTCTGCTACGCTCGAAATCGCGTATGCAACGCAGTTCCAAAATGATTTCATTTCAAGGGCTATAGCGTACGGCAATAAATAACACGGATATTAACGCGTGATTCTCAATCAAATTGGTATCGATAGAGACAATTAATGCATGATATATTTCAAGAAGAAGAACGTAGTATAACAAACGATGAACCAGTTTATAAGACTTAAAAAAACCATTTCAAAAACCTTACGTCATGCAAAATTTATCGGGGTTAAGTTATTATGCTTGTTAGAAATTTATATTGAGATTCTGAGATTCTGTAATAAAGGGAGAATATTAGTGCTGAATATAAGATAGAAATGTCGTTTAAAAATGTAAGTTAGAAATATTAGTTAAAAATATTGGTTAACAGAATTGGTTGAAGAATATCCTAGATTCCTTTAGCAACGACACTGAATCATGACGAAGTAAGTCAAATGAATAGCCATTAAATAGTAATTAAATAGCCATTAAATATATCTGATTGTTAGGATTAAATTTCTACATTCACAGCTTATTTGTATTTACCTTGATTCGGTTGCCGAATACGAGATAAAGTCTTTTTCACACCTGACAAATAAGCATAGTCAATGTTTTACCATTATCAATTTAATCAAGGTACTGTGCAACTTCTGTCACCAATTATTTCATGACTTCAATAATGAATGACCGTAGCTGATAGAATACTTAAACACAATCAGTTTGTGCGCATGAGCAAATTTAAACTGCTACTTAACGATCACTAAGCAATGATTAAGTTTGAAGTTTAGCTTTAACACTTCTAGGACGTTTGATAAATCACAAAGCCGCTTAATCTAAATTTCAACAATTTGAATGCAAAATCCACGCGACTATGAGAGATGAAGTAGATTACAAGTATGAATGCGGTTTTACATAAACAATTAGCCTGGGTGCACGAAACACTTTTCGCTGCTTTGCCCTTCTTTTCCCCTTCAATGACGAAATCTTCTTGCTGAAATTATCCAGTTAATGCAAACACTTCAGTAAGCTAACCTTTCACGCCAGTTTCTGACGTAGCTTTTACTGTGTGACGATTAAAAAGTCCCTTATGACAAACTAACATTATAATTTAACCATGAAAGTGGTCGGTTAGACCATGCTTAATTGTACTCTTTGCACCTTCGTTGTAGCGTTTGTAAGATAGGTTAAGAAGAGTAGCTGGTAGGCCGTTGTGTAAACTGCAAAATGCAGAAATGAACCTGGGTGCAAATTTGCTTCACGTGTGAAAAAAGTTGAACTCACCTCTTTGCAACTCCATAGAAATCCAGTCTGAAGGCTCGCTTGGGTCACTAATTCCGACTTCATTATTTGCGCTTATTCTGAACTGGTAGGTCTTACTAGGAACGAGGTCATCTATGACAGTAGTCGTGTTCAAAACTACGCCAGCGGCCACATTCCAAGTTGCAGCGCTGGTCTCTTTGTATTCGATAGTGTATGCCGTGATGGGGATCCTATCCAGCGTGTCCGGCGGGTCCCAGGCCAAAACAACAGAAGTTGCTGTCATGGCGGTGATGCATGGTTTCGATGGAGAGCCAGGCTTCGCAAGCCCTAAAATGCATTCACAGAAGGATGAGCGGGGAGGAAATGACACGAGCAAAGCAAACTACTAAAACTGAGATCGAAGAATTCGCTCGAGGAAACAGCCATCTTTAATGCGTAGACGACCATAACGAAAAAGAAAGAGAAACAAGAGGAATGGCGCGTAAGCGAGGCGTGTTACTTTACCTCTGACAGTGAGTTTCACGAAGCACGAGGCTGAACCAAGATTGTTAGACGCAGTTACTGAATACGTTCCACTGTCACTTGGATGGGATCGCAATATTTCGAGCATGCAAACGCTGTCTTTGTGAACGATGCGATACCGATCGCCCGATACCAATTCTAAGGTGTCGTTCTTGGTCCACACGATCTCTGGCTCTGGGCTGGCTATTACCGTGCACGTTACTTTGATGCTGCTTGGAGCATCTGCAGTCACATCTCGCGGTAAGAGTTTGAATTCCGGAGCAATTTCGTAGGCTGTCTTGGCTTCCCTGCGAAGAATTCTATTCAGACTTCCAGACGCTGAGTCGGATGAGTCATTTTCGTCCTCTGAAGAATCCATGTTGGCTGTCCACTTAGCGTTCAAGCGATCCAGTGCGCCTTCCATGCCGTTCTCAGTGATTGTTCCTTGGTCCATATTTCTAAATATTGTACCATCTCCTCGCCTCTTCGAGCTAATGTGATAAAAATAATTCGCCTTAAATCAATAGTTCAAAAAAAGATAGTGGATTTGCTTTTTATACGTAAACAAATGCGAAATAGAAAAGTCTCCATCAAGCTGTAAAATGAGCAACTATAAATGGAATCATACGAAGAGAAATAAATGAAATGGTTCTTAAATGACGAAACAATTATAAGATACCTTAAACTTTTGATTCTCTTTGGTCTTTCGCGCTTCGGCTTTTCATGACTGGAAAATAACAGCAAATAAAAAATTAACAATCCCTTAAATAATTTTGATGAAAAAATTCCATTAAATTAAGATTCCTAACGAACAAATAAGAACAGAAAGCTATGCAACAGGAATAATACCTACCCAAAGCTTGCAGCTCTTCTTAGCCTTGAATTTTTCGCTGTATGAAAATGAATTAAAAAACTTTAGCTGAAGATTTCAACACACAAGGAAACCACTTCGTATTGATGTAGCTAAACAAAATCAGACAAGCCGTGGTCCTTGGCTAAAAAAGTTTTTGCTTTCCGCATGAACACTGCTCTCGATTCTTGCATCCAAAAATTGGAGAAAAATTGGATCGATCCTTTAAATGACAATGCAATAATGAATTCATCTAGGACACAAACTTTATCACCAGTTACTAACTACAGTTACCTCAAATCAACGGTACATGTTACCACGACATGAGATATGATAAAGACATTTCACCACATCTAGGGACATATAGGAACGCACACAGAATTAATTAAGGCACAACCAGTAATGAGAAGGGGGAATGGGGGGGGGGTTGTTGCGGTACGAAGGACAGCCAGTTGTAGAATTCAGCAGCCCTTGGGAGACGCTATAGGATGCGAGAGAAGCTGGGCACTCAATCGCATCGTGGCCAGAAGAAGAGGAAGAAAATCACACTGAATACCAGCGCGATCCGTTGAAGTTTGATATGCAAAGAATTCGCTTGAGTCATCCTGCTCCTCCAACAGATAACCAATTTGAAAATCTTACCTCCGAACTTGTTTTTCCGAATTTCCTCGCCCTCGGAGAGCTTTTTCAGGATTGCAACGGGCACATGACCTGATCGCTCACGACTGAAGCTTCGAACGTTAAAAAGCTGCGGATCCCTTTTATGCTTTGAAACGAAGAAAACTACGTCATTTTTGTACACGGTCATTTCCTCAGACGATTGGGCTTGATAGTTCTCCATAACAATAAACTTCTCCTGCTGCAATAGCAAACAATAGCATGAATACGTGAGTTGGCCGTTGCATTTACTGGCATTCACAGAGACATTGAATACATTGAAGATAATCAAAGGACTCTTGAGAAAAAACATCTATTCAACTGTCAAAACATTCTGGGCAATGATTAGCAGTTAACAATGAATCTAATATCGAAACTGATAAATGACCAATTATTTCATCACTTGAATCAATATAAATGCAGCGATCGTACCACTGGGAAAGCTTTTGTCAAATCCTCTAGAGACTTAGCAGCGGCCAGAGGAATCAATTTGACGTGCTTTAATGATGTTGCTTCTGTTAAGGTCTTCTTTGCTCGCAACGTCTTCCCCTGATAAGACAAAACAGGCTTCTTTATATGTACACATTTTTATGCACTTAAATGGAAGATACTCGGCAAGAAATACGAAAATGGTACTACGTAAATGGGAAAATCGGGTAGGCTGCAACAGCTATTCATCTGAGCGAGTAATTCAAATCAAAGATAGAGTAAATTCAAGCGAGAGATTTTAGACAGGTCAAGAATCTCGTGGTATGTCAAATCTCGATCAACCAATAACATGTGCTTTCCCAAAAAATTGAAACATTGACTTCATTTCAATTGTCTAAGGCCCAGCTTACACGGCAGTTCCCCCACCGGATTGAACCCAGGTTAACTCAACTGGTTTGAAATTTCACAGCTGGCGTGAACCGTCTTTAAGAGGAAAGAGGAAAGAGGAAATAGAAAATAGGGAAGAAGGCCTCCAGTTTTACCTTATTCTCGCATAAATTTGAGGCTGATTGATCGTCTGCAAAGGATGATTGGTGATTCGAAACGGTTTTCGACAAAGTGCTTGATCTATGAAAAGAGTTCAAAATGAGAGAATATAACAGAAATCCAAAAGTAAATGAAACTGAACCTCGGAGTAATTTTACCTTGCGGTAAAATCTGTGACAATATTTTCATTTTTTTAGTTAGCACTCCATCTGTTGTCGTGCAGGGAATTGGCCGATTGTAATGGGCAATCTATGCCAAACGTACGCAGACAAAACATCTCTATAAAAACGTTTTTCAGGAAAATGTTACTTTAACAAAATATGCCTGCACATGTTTGGAGGGATATTACTAAGTGTATGCGCACGAGACTACCTCAGTACGAGGCTTCCTGAAAATGGCATTTCCGATCTGCCTCTTGTTGTTTCAATGGTAATTGACGCCAGTTCACCCCTTTCATGGGAATACCCACTTGCACGCTTGCGCGTACACTTTCCCACACTCCGTGACGACTATGCCAATATTTCTAGGCAAATTTCCTTGATAATTAACACGGTACAAAAGCAAATTCCCCTTAAGACGTGAGCTAACTTCTCTCCAAGTGCACAAAAGCCAGAAGATTATGGTCAGTTTGCTATCCGGTATTATAGTTTCTTTTTTCATACCAACGTTGACTTTATTTGCTAAACCAAGAGATTCCGTTGCTAAGTCAACTGACTGCCTGAAGTCAGTGTATGGCATGGCGTTTTCTACACCGGGATAGCAGTTGGAAGACATGCCTACTGAGAGGAAGGCCTGGGTCAAGGAAAGCTCGTTTATATTTCTCTCCCCCCTGTTTTCTAAAAGCAGTAATAGGGTAGTTGGGGGAGGGTAAATCTGGAGGCAGTTTGCGATGAGGAGAGGCTTCTGTAACCCTACCTCGTAATGTAGTAGCTTAGGTTGGTACCCCTCTAACAACGTGCTTTCCAGCGCTCGATTCGAGAAATGAACTGAAATCAACAACTTCAGGGGAACACGACGTATAGCACCCCATATGGATATTAATGATTGCTGATTTTGCATTCTCAATCGCTTCTGATAAACTAAAAAACATAGATTCAATCAGCGATAGCAAACGTCCTACTTTTAATGACAACAAACACAAATAAATCTTCGAAGATTCTTACCGTTGATTTTCTTCAGAACGTAATTGATAGGCTAAAGGACTTTGTAGCACTGTAAGAAAATTAGTCAATGAATACAACTATGCAAACAATATTGAAAAGTTTTTTCTAATCGTTGACCTTGATGGGAAGAGTACCAATAGATGACGTTATCACATTCACTAGAGTAATCTACTGGCTCCAGCATGAGATTCACGACCACTGCAGATCAGGCATCAAGGACGACAAAAACGACATGCTCACGACAAACGATCACTACTGAAATACAGACTAATTTCTAAAAACATGCGAAGGACAAAGACAGGACTGTTCCGCCATTGCTCACGTCACCAACGCGTGTCTTAGTCCTTTCGGCATCATTCTCTTCCACTTCATTCTGCATATTTCGTCCTCGTGTCTACAACCGTCGCTCCTCTTTTTCACAGATCGCCGATGGGCGTTATTTTTTGTGTTACGCATTTTCTCATCTGTGACGAAAACTGAATCGTCATCGCTTTCCGCCCTCACTAGTGAAACTAAGCATTCTTCACAAGGGCCTTCATTCAACTCTTCCTTCTGCATTACTAAATATTTCCTGCATCATTCGGAGCTCCGTTACCTTTACTACCCAGTTGCTGAATCACTTCGGTTCTCGTTCCTCGTCCAGCCATTTTTACATTGCCTCTGCTTTGACAAAATCAACTTATTCACCACCGGTGGGTGGGTCTTCTCACGACAGGGTTGAATTATCTCATTTGTTGCTTCGTATCAGCGCTGACTAAGAAAGCCCCATTCTACGAAGGACTTTATCGACTATTACTTCGCCAATCCCTGATATTCTCTTGCATGCACGTCCACGCGTCCGCATTTCAAGGGCCTCAACGTGCTTTGCTTGGGCCAGAGTTTTGAGCCGTATCTCAACACAGACCAACTTATCCCACTGACAATACTCTTTTTGCTACCAATGCTAACATCCGAGCGACATTTTCTGCTGCATTTTCAAAGTGCTTCTTTCACAATCGCTACCTGCTCGATAACTTGTGAAACAGAATACTATACAACAGCAACATACTTTACCTGAAACGCTGTCCTTGCTTTCGCTCGACGTTGAACACATGCTGGAATCTAAACAAGAAACATCAATAAAAAAGGTGAAAAAACGTGCATGAACGAACGGGAGCATGATTGAATGCAAGAACACTAACTCCGAATCGCTCCACTGCGTAATGATTTCAGCATGATAATGGATTTGAATCATTTACTGGTCGCCATAAAAACACAATTGGAGAGGAGGCCAACGGGAGACCACTTCATGAAAATTTGTTTCCCCGGGGAAAAACTCCCATGCTCATCTCTGTTCTTTGAAAAGTTCGAGATGAGTAGATAGTTCAGTTTTTGCTTATCTATTTCAGTATAAAGAGCATTTGGGGGGGGGGGGGGGGAGCACGGTTGAGCCAGACTGGCAGTTTCAAAGGCAGCAAAGAAAAGTTCCAATTGAAAACAAAACGCGCTGGAAATCGCTGGGATAGGGGGGGGGGGGGGGCAGGGGGGGGATGAAACTTGACATAGAAGTATTTTTATTGGTTAACTAAGTGAAAGTCAAAATGAAGTTGTTTGTGATCTGACGAGCAACGGGAACGAGCTTTACGGCACAAAACCATACTGAAAAAGACGGAACTGAAACAGAACTACATAATGAATAATAATCACCTTTTAATTGTTCAAGTTGACTTTCGAGGATGGATTTAAAGGCGGTGACCCATTCCTTTTTGACAGACGATGACCTTGTAGTCAAAAAATACAGCTCAGATCCTTTCCCTTGATTTTTCGTCCACACCGCGAATTTCTTTGAATCTTCATCAATTGCTTCAGTAATGCCCAAGGTATCCAGCTAGAAAATGAATCGATCATGAAAGAAGAAGTGGTTTCGTTTATCCCAACAAAAAAATTAAATCAACAACTGGTAAGACCAACTTATCAAAAACTGTTGAGTATTTCTTTATGCAAGAAATATCTAAAATGTATATCGCATGGTCTTTATCGAAAAGCTGAGAGGAATTACTCGTGAAACTGCTGTAACTGTTGAGACAACTTTTTGAAAACACTGTACACTAGTTCTGATAGGCCGTTGTTCTGGAGTATCCTATTTTGATCATATACCTGAGGTATCAGTAATATGAAAAGTCATGCCAGGGTTGAAGACATTATTTATCACCTTTGTTTTGATGCCTCTTATACCGTATTTCTGTTATTTGGCTTCATTTGGCAATCAGTCGAAGATTGGTAAACCTGTGATTTGTCTTTGATCATTTGAAATCTTTCTAAAGTAAGTTACCTATACCTTCCGTGATGACATTATTAATCACCTTTGTTTTGATGCCTCTTATACCGTACTTCTGTTATTTGGCTTCATTTGGCAATCAGTCGAAGAATGGTAAACCTGTGATTTGTCTTTGATCATTTGAAATCTTTCTACAGTAAGTTACCTATACCTTCCGTGATGACAGTATCTAAATATGTACCTAGCGTAAATATGACATGGCTAAATGACTGTGGAAAAAATCCTTTACAAAGATTCGTTGATGATAATAATTTGAAGATAGTGAAATCCCCTTTGGAGACTCTAATTTACTAATGACGATTGGCATTCTCATACGAAGCCATTGGAAGAGAGGGAGACTTAGTATTAACACGATGAGACCATTAATGGAAAGAGAAGTGAGTCAGACCATGGGCATATCGAGTAATCTATCAACACTAATTACAACTTTTTTCACACATCCATAGCATTTAAACAATACACCCCACACATGTAAACATTCGTGTCGGCTAGAGAAGCAATGTATCACGTGATTTAGATTTGCGGCAACGCTGCAACGCTTACAAATTAATGTACTTGAGCACTAAAATTACAAACCTTTATTCCGTGGCGGTATAAGAAGACTGTGAAGCCACTCCGTCTCTCGTAGGGCTCCGTAAAAATCAGCAGTTGCTCAAAGAGAAACAAGTGACGCTCTTGCGGCTTCGTCTGAGCTTTGGCGTTGCAAACGTGAAGAGTTTCCTTTGAAGAATGGTAGGAAAGGAAATACAAATACGCCAGGGAATGCGAATACAAATGGTAGCGCAACAAGGCATACCTCGTAGACTATTTGCCAAAATAAACCTACTTGAAGAACGGTCTATCTTCAATTACGTTTAACTAAAAGCTACTCCGAATTGAGTAATCGACTAGTCGAGTAGATCAATGTTATGCAAAAGTGCTAACAAAATACGAAGATTGCGTCATTACCTGAATGATAAGCCTTCCCTGTGCATTTAGGTCGCCCTGAAAAAAAACAAGATCATCATCCCATAAGTAGATTAAAGACTGTCAAAACAAAGAATGACAGATACCAAATAATTCAACACTTGAAAACGCTTTTAACTCTATCAGAAATTCGAGACACCAATTCCAAGCAAAGTATCCAACGACTGAGCTGCAAGCAAGAGGTTCTTGAGAGTGGAATGAGAGAAAATAGATTGCTGAAATCTCTGCAGAATGGACAGCTCAATTCGATGGAAATTCCTCATTACTTGTGGTTGAGTGAATTCTTGCTTTAAATATAGCTTGAAATGCCAGTTTCTAAAATGAAATTTTTGCTGACTTACCGAGAAACCCTCAATCATACCAACATTGATAGAATCAATCGATTTCTTTACAACACCTTGCATGATAGCGAGGGCTTTCTACAAAACAAAAGTGCAGAAGAATGATACGGATCCATCAAAATTCATCAGCGAAATTCATGCACGCTGAATCCATCAACATCATGATAGTAATTTTACTGTAAACACCACAACACTAAAGAAAGGAAATTCATTATAAAGATAATTCATTATAAAGAAAGATAATTCATTATAAAGAAAGGAAATTCATTATAAAGGAAGGAAATTAAAGCAAAGAAGAGTGCCAGAATTATCTCTCTCTCTTGCTGTGTTATTTTTCCATTACGAATTTCTCATGGTTGAAGATGAGGGAAGTTTAACAAAGAAGATTTGAACCTCTTTAGTGACAAACCTTAAGCTCCGATGCATCGAGGCCAGCTCGACTTGTGCATTTGAAGAGATCCTATTAAACACAATGAAACGCAATAGAGCTGCATGTTTTTCCATGTCTTACAAAAACCAACCTTGGTCACAATAGTCAAGCTAACAATAGCGACAAGCTGAATAGGATGCAGTTAAAACATACATCGGAAACCTAGCTTCTGAGGTCGATCATCCGTCAGACCAACGCTCTGCAACGTCGGCTAATTAATAAACTCGAACTGGGTCTGAAGAGAATCAAGGCGACTTCAAAATTACCGATGAAATGAAAGAAGGCAGGAGGAGGGGGGGGGGGGGGGAATAAGCAGATTTCAATTAGGAAATAAAGCAAAAAGTTACCTTCATATAGCTCTGGTATTTTTTCATCCTCTGAATAGGTCTATTAAGGTAGTTATGCAAACTGGACAAATGACCAAATTTCACCTTTAGTTCCTTTCAGAAATGATCAATAAGAAAAAATTAAAAACATTAAATAGAAAACAGGTGATGACTCTGCAGCAATGTGTAACCAAACAGACACTGTGGTTGTTCAAAAGACTTCTTTGAGAATTTGAATTAGATTTGTTTCAACCGAATGAACTTCAAAGGGTATTCACGCCTTTTTTATTCGTTATTCACAAAGTTGTTTATCGAACATATCGACTAGTGTGTTATGTAACACATTACAATGAAAGGTCACGCTGTTTCTCTCGCTTCTATTACAAAGATTGACAACAATTTCCTTGGTGGTAATTTGCTGCTTCTTCACAGCAGCTGAGTTTGATTCGATAGTAAAGACTATAGCAACAGAAAAGTTTGTGAAAAAAATTTCTTTGATTAAATCAGATTTGAAAACTTACCAATGTATACACGATACCACTTACTTTAAGATGTGATTCAAGCTGATCATTGAACAAAACTCTCGACTTCGGTTTCTCTGAGCAATATTCAACATATGCATTCCATCTTTTCTCCTGAACAAGAAAATAAATTAGCAACCACAAGTACGAGAAAACCTGTGTCGGGCGGTTCGAAAATTTGACAACGTTAACTCGTGCAAAATATCGGACACAGAACGGGGAGAAAAGACGACTACGTTGGGTCGAGGAAAGGCGGAGGGTGGCTGGAGCAAGAGAGAGCGTAGGACCGAAAAGACGATGGGCGGATTGTGTGAGAGAGGGCATGAAGGTGGCAAATGAGACCGAACAGGACGCCTTGGACAGAGCCGAGTGGAGAGGAAGGATCCGCACAGGCAGCCCCAAGTAGAATGGGAGTAAAAGCAAGTAGAAGAACAAGACGAACTCACGCAAAATACTAGGGAAAACATTTACCGTTTTGACTATCAGCGCCCCTAAGATCTCTGGTGACCCTCCTAACTTTTCTAACTCTGGAGAGAATGTCCTGTAAAATAAGACGTCGCTGTTACCAAAGCTTTTCAAAAAACAAAATGGCATAAACTTTTGACCACTTGAAAATTGACCGTGTAAATATTCAATGAAAAATATCAGCTATGGAGCTCGCGTCCATATAATGCAGCATGCATATTCTTAACTTACAAGACCAAGATATTGTCTGGCGAGGAGAGGTGGGGCAGTTTAATTAGAATCTTGGGCTTAGCTCACACCTCGTCATCCTCAGAACATAGCTGATCCATCAGCGTTTCTCTATCCTTGCACTCCTTCTCCATTTGCATTCGTCAGTTAAACCTGTCGCACTATACCGATCCGGCATCGGTTTGCCTTTTCCCTTTTACTGCCAAGTGTCACGATAGGTCCGAGTAAGCTCAGCTCTTTTCAACCCATCTAACTGACATATGGCTCACTTCCCGTTGGACATGGAATTGCTTGGTATATGAAATCAGTGCTAAATACACGTAGAGCTTCATAGCTCTGAACGTTCCATCAAACGTTCCATCCATCCACTGAACTCAGTTTACGCCCTTACAGGTCATTCAATCGCAGGGAAGGTAACAAAATGGGGGTACAACAGCTATCCGTGCTCGCAAAGGCAAACAACATTTGAACGGAAAATGGGTTCATCGTCTGAGGATACCTTGTATGGAAGTCGTAAATACTCTCAATATTGCCAAACAGGAGTTTCTCTTTGTCTCCGACCTCCTTTTGCTTAAGGAATGCCGATAAACTTGGAATATATTGCTAAAATGACAAAGCATGAAGTAAATCAACTGCCGCTGACAAAAAATCATGCGGAATAAAAAAGGTCGCGGTATTGCGGCTATGCCTCACTCCCCTTCCTTGAGTGGCTCAGGACGACGTAAAAATTATAGGACAATGACCAATACTCAAATTGATCATAAGTGGCTTAAATGTACGAAAAAGTCTAAAAATTCTGCAAAAAGCTACAAAGAAAGTTGAAAGTTGCTCAAAACGGTAAATCATTGGGTGACCCCGAGCAAGGAAGGAGTGCTTTAGTTCTACGAATAGTAAAGTTACACATACAAGACTCGCTCACTATACACTTAGCGTAGGAGAACAATGGGCTACCTTGACAATAATTTCTAAATCTTTAATATAGGCTTTTTCCGTTTGTAATAACTCCTTCCACACATCGCTGAAAGAAAATTGCAAACAACATGAACCTCTAAAAAGATAGAAATCAGAGCAAACGAAAAGTTCTACTAAATTACAACTCGATGTCGAAAGATGAAAGAGGGCAACGTGTGGCACTACAGACTGAAATCCACACTCCTTCTTGAGCTGGATAAAGTGGAATTGACAAAAATGGCAACGAAAATAAAAAAGAGCATGATCCCTTTGCCAACTTACTCTCTCTTTTTCAAAGCGACTTTCTGATGCTCTGTACCGTTTGCGGCCGGCACAATCGACTCGCAAGTATCACTTCCAGATTCGTCGTCTGACTGGAAGTCATCTTCTTGAAAACCAGCGTCTTCAATGTCGAGACTGCTTCGCTTCTTGAAAACTTGATTTGTCTTCTTCTTTGGGACCTTAATCAATCCAGATGATAGGAAAGGAGATGGTTAATGACGAAATCATCAAACAGCGCTGCTCACATGCAATAATGATTATGAATGAATGAATTAATTAATTAATGGCCAAAATCAGCGTAAATAAATGAATGAATAAACAAATAAATGAAGAAGACGTTTGCTTAGAAATCAAATGAGCAATGAACGTGAGGTGAGAGTTGAATACTTCTTGTTCAATCAAGAAACTGGCTTACCCTTCCTAACGTAGCGGATTTTTGTATGTTGTCACTTGTTGGTCGAAGAAGAAGGTCAATGTCATTTCTTGGGGCACCAAGTAGTTGCTGTTGATATGACATATAGCAATAATTAATACATCATTCAGCTAAAGCAACACCATCCATTTCGCAGAAAGATTTCCGCTTGAAACCAATTAAATTTGGAAGTCCTTGATTAACGAGCATTGAACAATTAACCCCCCGGGTTTGAGACGGGGTCGACCCCATTTTCCCCATGTAAATGGGGTGCCAACCAGTGGGTGCCCTTTTTTCGTGTAACAACCAACCATAGGCTATCATTTACTTTACAAGACCATTTGATACCACATCAAGGAAGAAGCTGCAAACTGGAGAAACTGCAATGACGCATGAATTTTTTACCTGCAACTTCTTCGATCCTCCGCCTGAGATTGTTCTTGCTCTGCTGGGCAGCGGCGGAAGCGGCGACTTGCTTGATGCGGAGGCAAGTCTTTTGCTAGCCACTTTCGACAATGACCGCACACTGTATGTAAAAGATAATGCAAAAGTGAGAACGGATATCGCAGACAACTACTACTTTGTACCAGTTTCATTGATTCGAATACGCCTTTTTAAATGACAATGAAATAACTGATAAGAAATCAGCTGGGTTTCCACACTCCACTTCCAGTCCTTATACAGTTCAAATGCTTTCATACATCCTCCTGTTTGATGCAGCAGCTTTCACAGCCCTCCATTACCATTTCCATTAACTTACACCAATATCGGTAAACTTACGAGACTTTTAAAGACCCATTTAAATAATCTAAATCCAATCTAAGCTACATATTTTTGTTACATTCAGCTGTCTCAATCTCCTGCTAATTACAAGCAAAAGACAATAGGCATTGGGCCTTAGCCTAATTCTTTACAGTAGCTGAAGCAATTTGACGTTGTACCAAGGTGATTAATAAAATAATTCACAGAGTTGATTTTGCTGTATAATAAAATGATGTCGGCCTAATTTTGCCCAGACAGTGGGGCAAAAGGAGACGTCCACACAATCGAAATTTGCTACTAATCCATTCCATTCTAATTTCGGACATCGTGGTGAAACGGTTCTTGTTTTTTAATCAAAGATTCTCCTGCCTCTCGATTTCAATCGCGTAACTGTAAATACAACTCACTTCCAATTTCCCAAGCCGACGGATTTGCTTCTGTGTCTTGAAGATGGCGAAACTCTGCCTGATGCGCTGTCGCTTGACTGATTCATTGATTCTATTAGAAATGGGAAACAGGATAGAGTGCACAAAAACAAACTCAATTGAGCACTGGAGTTCTTCTACGTAATGCTAATCAACGCTTTCAGTAAAGGAAATCAAAACTTAAGTGACATCAAAATTACTTTTGATTACTACGGCCAACTATTCACGTGACTGTCGATACAAAATTTCGGAGTGGCAAATACATAAAGGGAATTTCCGTTTTCATCGATATCAGTGATGTCGTGGGGAATCAATCAATCAATCAATCAAACAATCAATCAATCAATCAATCAATCAATCAATCAATTAATTAATCAATTAATTAATCGATCAATTAATCAATTAATCAATCAATTAATCAATCGATTAATCAATCAATTAATCAATCGATTAATCAATCAATTAATCAATCAATTAATTAATCAATCAATTAATCAAATCTTCATTAATGTGTCAAAATATTTAGCTTGATTAGGCTGATTGGGAAGAAGAAGGGAAGTGGCATACAAAAGCACTGGTTTCTATTGCTATTTGAGCTTCGCAATATACCATCACCTTCAGTAAAATGCGGCCTTCACCAGGTCGATTCGCATTCAAATTAAACACAGTTTAGTGATTTATGTTAGGGAAAGACCATGATGGCCTATACAAAGCCCCAACAATGAAAGAACGGAAAAAGGGAAGGGGTAAGAGGAGAGAGGGATCATGTCAAGTTTATTAATCTTCGATTTGAAAGAGGGCGAGTTGTAGGATTCGGGAAAGCAAGAAGAAGACAAGGCGTTCTATAAATTGCACGTTCTTGGGATGAACGATGATTTGTGGGATAGAGTTCGTGGATTAGGCAGTGAAAACTTACCCTCACTGCTGTGGCTATTCAGAGTTTCGATCGAATTCCTTTTATGGCTCTTTGCAATTCCACTGTTGTCATCTTGCTTTCGCAAAACATTGTACGGAACGAAGCCTTCTACCAGAACATCCCCGTGTTGTCGCACTCTCCAGCATTTACTGCCAGGAGGTTTGCTAAGGACTTCGATGAGCTGACCTTTTTCAACCGACAATTCGTTGGGTCTTCTGGCGTTCCTGTCCACCGTCACTACGTACAAATCCAACTGACTGTCCACTGTGTCATTCTATTGGAGAAAACACTGGGTTAGTCATGTTGGGGAGATCTATTTCACAATCTACTCTTGCAGCAATCTAAAGGCAAACTCTTCTTACTGCGACTTGAAATGGGTAAAATACGTATATATTCACAAGGGTTCCCCAATAAACTGGAGTCATCGGTTTGGACAGGCGAGTATCCATTCCACATCTTCATAAGGACTTGGCTTGGGATTCTGTAGTCAGACTGCCTTCGTCCATTAACTTCTCTTCAGCCCACTTTTACGACACGCAGATGATACGATGGTCGTTGTCTACTCCAGGATAAATACGGATTGAAATCCGGCAACACTATGAAAATAATCGGTACCGTCGGGAAACACAGAAAACTAGGCGTGAAATATGCGAAATATGCGAAATATGCCACGCCTTGAAAGAACAGCGTGCAAACTGCGTTTTAAAACAGCGTCAGAGGAAGATGATAAAACCTTGCTTGACAAAAGTGAATGTCAACTTCACTATCATTTGGATGGAATCGGAATTTCGGAATGGTCGAGGATCTTCAAAGATCAGTGCGGGACAAGATCGCAAAATTCATGGCTTTTTATAGGCTGAACTATATCAAGAAGACAGCAAGACTGTGGGGTGGTTTGCTGGGTGCAAAATCCCAAATAGAGTGAAACCTTGAGGGACGGAACGAAGAGAGGAAGGAAGGGAAGAACGGCGTCAAAAGCTATGCGTCGCTAACATACCACGAAATGGTGAAGGTCTATTTCATCGAAGCAAAACACAGCAAGTGCTACGTTGCACACGTTTTCGTGAAGACCTTCGAAAATATGCTTGCTAAAGCAGCTGAAAGTAGTGATATTCGCGGGATAGAAGCCACCAGGGCCTTGACACGCAACACCGTTTTGGGTCACACACGTCACAGTCCTACGACATTGCTAGGACAATGTCGATTTGTCACGCACGAATGGGCGTTAGGCCTCACGACAAGTAATCTATACTTACCACTGTCAGAAGATGGTGAGGAGCTAACTGCCGACAAGAAACCACCGTTATGCAGACATGCTTTTGCTGTTCTCATGGGGCACAGAGTGTTTTTTGCTTCCTTTGCACGTTATCCTGGGCAATAAACTTAACCGTTCGCTCTCAAGGTCTTCAAGTCGTTTCGAGGAGAAACTATTGAGCATTGAGATCTGCCTACTTAGAGGGATTAGCATAGGCACATACGCAAAGGATTTGAAAAACAAAGAGCCTGCTTTAGCAAACAAGATTATCTGCATACTTCAATCAAAGCTCCCATCACAATGCATAAAGGGATAATTACAATACTTTGTAGGCGCCTCCTCCCAGTTGGAAGCAGTACGCACTACTGCAAGATTTCCTGTTCAGATGGGCAAAGAATTTCGATGCGCAGTTGCTATTTTTCTATTCTTTCTGCCTAGCAAGGTTCATTCTAGGGCACCGAGAGACGAGCAGTACGCTGCTCTAAATGCTCCATGCGACGACGCCTTATTCATACATCTGTTCTTACAGCGTCGCGTACTCGATTTCGAGCATAGCAGAACCAGGGACAGGGCTCTGAGTTTTTTCTGGGAAAGTGGATTTCATGAGGAGATCTCCCGCTGCCTTCCTCACCAATGGCGTTTTTATTGTGACGCGTGCAGGATTGGAACGCTTAACCACTACACGATGGCACCACTTCCATTACACACAGGTTGGAACTCTCCTTACTCTAGGTGCCAGGATAAGTAGCGGTGGGACTGGAACCACTGAGCACAGGACCGATTAACAAGCCCTTTCCACCGAGCTATTCCGATCGCTAGTTATTCCAATGTATCATTTACTTTGCTTACGAATTCATAAGAACCATACAGTGGAAAGTCGTCCGATAAACGCAGCTCGAGAGAAAATGCCAATCCACTACCTCTTTACCGTCAGATAACCTACTTAGGGAGCTTATCCTTAAACGTTCTGCTACAATCATTGCAAGTGCCAAATTATTGTTGTTCGTCATTTTTGCATACAGTATTGCTGTATCGATGCAGTATTTATTCCGAAAGTTGAGTTGTCAATGTAAAGTAGAAGTAGTAGTTGAAGTAGAAATAGTAGAAGTAGTTGAGTAGTATACTCGAATTTGAAAAATCGAATAATTGAAAATTGAAATTGTTGTTTCCTCAAGCTGAAGTCGAGCCTGGAATTTTATTGCACGGAGTAACACTGGGAGCTATTTGTTACTGCGAAGTGACCTGGCGAGAAAAGGGCGGAATTTTAGAAATAGATACGACAGGGGAAAATCCGGTGACTTTGTATACGTGCAACGCAGCAACCTTTACGTGTCGATTGTGTGCGAATACTTGAGTCAGTGTGCAAATCATGTGTGGTCTCGTGAAATGTTTTTGAGATTTGGTTTTCGCCATTGTTTTCCCCTTCTGGAAACTTCTCATGGCTTAGCATGGCCCATCACAAAGAAATGTCAAGTTATTGAACAGCGCTGGGAAAATCTTTGCAAAAAAGCTATACATAACAGCATTGAGAAGAGTAAAACGAGAATTACAGGGCAAGAACAATCACCACAAGCTGAATAAAAAGAGGGACAAATGACAGTGTGCTATGATTCAGATTAACGAAGCGAAGGAAGTAACGATAATTGCCAGTGACTGAAACATCTATCGTGCTCTAATACATCCCTACAGATGTGACTCATAGAAACACGTCCTTTTTCTCCAATTACCCAAGTGAATATATCTATTTATCCATTGGCAGCGTGATAACGTTATACAAATATATTATGCTAAATGCTAATTATGTTACGAAATTATAATATCCACCAGCAATTGAACAGCTAAGAGCCCTTGTTGATGGAGTGGAGACGCTGAAGATTTGAGTGGCGATGCCAGTGAAGACTAAGTGACAGTGGCCAAAGAATATCAAAGAGAGCTGGAGTGGACATTGAAAGTCAAAGTGAAAAGTAAAAGTTCCTTCCCTCGCCATTTTTGGTGAATAGGGTGGCGCTCATCTCCGTTTCATTAGCATTTTGGCCACACAGCTGTGCAAGCACAGTGAATGCTACAGTTGGGGGCTGGCCATCTGGTAGCACTGTGTGTTTCACTCCCATGCTCTTTCCCAAAGTGCTGAATGTTAAGCAATGAAATGGCATGTACCATTTTCAAGTCTTTGGTTTGACTCGACCGGGTATCGAACTCCAATCTACCGCGTACAAAGCGACATTGAAAGTAGGTAACCGCTAAAAGTGAAACGTTCCTTTAAAAACTTGGGGCGATTGCTTAACACCAAAGGCTGTTGACTAACGCCCAAGTGTGGCTGGAGAATGCGTTGAATTTTCATATGCTGCTGGGATCGGCAAACCCATGGGTACAATTCCATCCACCTAACGCGGGGGTCGGCAAACCCCGGCTCTTTAGTGCCGCCCTAGCGTCTCTCTGGAGCTTTTCAAAAAATGTTTGAAAATGGAAAAAGATATAGCTACTATAGATACATACAGCATGTGTTGCCTTCATTATAAGGCGTATGTAAGGCTTTTAATTTTCTGCGGCCCCGGACACATTTTTGTTTGTTTTTTTTTGGTCCAATATGACTCTTTCAACATTTTGGGTTGCCGGCCCCTGACCAAACATAACTCCTTGTGGATAGGATTCTTCTTTATTCTCTTCGCAAGTGTTTCTGATTTCTATAAGCTGGCTACTCTGGTATCTGAAGGGCAGTGCCTTTGATGCCCGCTAAATTCAGTACTTCAACGGGAATCGCTACTCTTCTCTCGCCAGTTTCCAACATCAATTGCTTCAACAACTACAACAAAGTATTTTACTAGTCTAGAAGCTTCTTTCATCCAACGTAGATCGTCAAGAAAATGCTCCTTCGCAACTGTTGCTATATCGAAAACTCTTGCAGAATCGGTAAAATGGTTAATACTTACAATAAGAAACACAGACAACTGTACCGTTAAAACATCATACAATTTTCTTGGGAAGAGTTCCCCAGAGGAGACATTCAACTGCTCCCTAGACACTAACAATACACACCTGTACCTTCGTGACCATGCAGCATGCGTAAAATACCATTTTGAGTGGAGTAAACACTTCAAGAAAGCTAACAATCGCCCTGGCACAATAAATGAAGAGCAAAAATTGCTCTGAAGTCAAAAGATCAGAACTGTAAACACGTGATCATCCAAAGCCTTGCCGTTGTGGTTGCATGCTACGGGTACCTTGAAAATCCTAGTCTCACCAGTTCCCAATTAAAAACTGTCACAAAGTTTTCTGCCTCCCCTACACGTTGAAATATGCTACAACTAGTAGCTAGAAACTTCAATTTTATAATAAAATCATGCAAACCACTTAGGAGGCATGGCGATGTCTGTAAGTGTAGCGACAGGGCGCTTATGCATTTTTTAGGACAGACTGCCAATGAAACAATACGGCCCCGTGGTTTTCCCTTTTTTCAAATGAAGCACTGCTCTAAGTCAGTTTGTACGGCGACGAAACGTTAACCAATGGCGTCAAAAAGAGGCTATATGAGGCAACCTCGAATCCGTTCATGCTACTGATCATTTTCAAATGCTCAACCCCTGCACGCTACCACAAATTAGCACCTAATTTTTTGTCAATTAATTCCCATTTGTAATTAGCTATTTTCTTGTATATTATGCGTTAGAGTTGTGTTACTTTATGTATAGGTCATGAGGTAATCGGCGTATTTTGCTTTTGCTCCCCATGGCATCGTCCCTGCATTGTTGCATAGTAATAATAAAGTACAGTGGGTTAGAATGGCAATGTAATTAAATCTTAAGAATAGAAAAGAACTATTAGGCATGTGTGCTTGTACGAGACGTTGAGCTATCCGTAAGACAAACTAATCACAACGAGACTGAATTTTGCTGGCGCAGGTGCAACTAAATACATTTGAATAAGATTTTTCATGCCGCAGCGTGGGTTCGAATCCCGTCGTAGGAACCACTAACCACAAGCCAACAGTCAAATCAGCTGTCCAACCTTCCGAGGTCGGTAAAAGAGTACTCAGAACAAACTCTGAGGGCACAAGCACTGGACACACATTGATAACAGCTAATCAAAAGCTGAAGTGTTTCAACCAGTATACAGATTCAAAATTATTGTTCACTATAATTTGACGACTCAGAGGCAAAAGGACAGACCACAGAATGAAATTAGATTAAACAATCATTCATCTTATGCAATCATATGCAAAATTATTCTGCGTTCAAATATGGATGGGAAGCAAACGGAGTTATCTTTCCATTTCATTCGGTCTTTTAAGATTCATATTTCACTAATAGTTACACTATCGTCATCTATGATATGCTGAGGTCTTATGCCTGAAGGACAATCATAATAACAGACACGTATCTGCATGACTCTCAGAGAGATTTAATAATTTTGATGTTAAGCCTAACGTCAAATTTAATCTAATTTCATTCTAGTTGCACTCACTGATTAAGTCTTCTAAGCGACATGCAGGAAAATCGAAGGAATTCTAAAAAATTTACTGATGCCAAATTACCTTGTATGTGACGGTTGCTGTGTCAGAATCCGTTGACTTTCTCATTCCATTTGAGTATGCGCTGAGATACAGAGAGGTCATAGATACAATTTTGCAATTTACATTAGGTTGATGCGGATCTGAGGTTAAGTTAGGTGCCAGTCAATGCATTCTAAGGAAGAAGTATAAGCGATGGCAAAAAGGAGGCGTTGATTTCGTGCAATAATATGCCCTACAAAAAAACGACGGAGGAACCTATCTTCAAGACAAAATCGTTTCAGTTCGTTAAAACTTTGGCGTCCGTTCATATTGAAAATAGATACATTCATTAAATCCACACTCGAAAGTCTTTGCACGTACACCAAAAAACACGTCGATGGTCAGAATGGATGAAACTTACCGTGACGAATTGTCAGGGAGGGGAGGGTTCTGCGTTGATTCAAGTGCAAGCATTTTTTGCGGACAGGAACGGGACCGGCCTAGTTTCTGCATTTTCCACAGACTCCTGGCGATACGCAACACGAATACAGCACTTGGTAATATATCAGGATATCATTTCGTCACTCTTGACACAGGTGAGTCTTTAACGGAAAATTTCGCATCTTTTTAAGCAGGAAGTCATTCGAGCGCTTGACGCATACGACAGAACCAAAACGTCCTTAAATATTTGCATGTTTGAAAGGACGATCGCCGAGTCTACAGTTTGAAGCTTAGTTGTCCGATACTTTGAAATAATTGGCTCTCGTGTCTGATACGGATAAGCGCTAGTTGTTGATGTCTAACAACCGTAGTGAATCCAAATATATGCAAATCTCCTCAACGTCGCAAACATCTCGTTTGGAGACAAAAACCGAACTCTTAAACTTTTCAAAAAAGTTCTTGACATCTTCTTAGTAGCAGAAACGACGGGAATTAGCGGGTGCTGCGTTTAGCAACTGCAATCGAGCTGTTTTCAGAGGTCAGAATCGGTGGACAGGTTGAGCTCGGCACCACTGACTGCTATTCACCAACGTCAATCTGACGTCCGCAATAAGCTAGAGGTTGCCATGGTCTCATTAGAGGCAATTACTGCGACCAGGCTAGACAATGGAAATAACGATATACATACACCCGATGAAGGAACGTTAGAAAAAAATGACATAATTAAGTACCTGGTGTTCTCCATTGAGCTGGCACTACTCTTCTTCTTCTTTCGTGGCGACGTCGGGTAGAAAGTGGCTGGGTAAAAAAGATAAACGGGTCAGTAAATATAACACTACAAAAGAACGGTAACGTTGAAGGGCAAATTTTGCGTGTGTTTACATCAATATGATATATAATATAGAAAATATATCTATTGATATATATTCATGGATCTATGAATCTATGGATATCAGAAACCAGTGACCTTTACAGCCGACTGCAAACCAAGGAAGATTGGGGAGATTTTGAGGCATAGAGGGCATAAAGCAATGAAAGCCCACAGCTCTCGCCACTATTGGACTAACTGAACGTAAACGGTTATTAGTGAAATTGTTTGAAGTAGACATGTAGTGATCAAATCAAGGCAGAAGCCAGAGAGAAAGAGGACAACACAAGATTGTGAAAGCAGTCAGACGGAATGAAAGATGAGGTGCAAAAGCATTAGGGTTAAGTAATTTTGATTAGGGTTATGTGATGTAATGCAGTTTGAAAAAATTCAGCTTCCTACAAAATTTATGATTCCGCAGAGATATTGGCAGCCCATCTAGCAAACAGAGTACGGAGAGCTCTTTCGATACTTGAAGTAGCAGGTTCAGTGATATCATGGGGACTTTTAGCACCTCATCGAGTCCAAACAAAAATCCATCTTGTTTGTAGAAGAAAGGGGTGCTCTATTCTGCCAATGAGAATTACAACTATCGTACGAATTGATTGCAGCAGTTGAAACCATCGACATAATCAGGGCCTTGCTAGATGCACGCTAACAACAGTTTGTATTAGTTGAAGAGTTTATCCAATATTCACATGAAATGATGATAATAATAATAGCAGCAATTACAACACTGAATGGGACGGCTGATATACTGCAACGCGTACTATCCATGTGACCGAATATACTGTCCTCAAACAACCAACAGATTAACACTATCGTGGTGCTACAGTCATAAAATGCAAGAAATTTTACCTTCTCTTGCCCTAGGTTATATGATATGATTCGGTAAGGGGTTGCATTTAATGGGAAATTAGCGACATAGAATTATATGGGTATACGGGTAAGGACAATAATAATTTATTTTTTTTAAACTTCATTCTTTTATTAAATATCTTAAACGTTACAAATACAAGTCTCACTAAAAAGGTAACTTGCACTTGGCTGGCTTACAGCGACGAACAACAATAGAAAGATAGAAAAAAATTGAGTTGTATTATTGAGTAAATCTTAGTTGATAAGAAAGGAATTGCGGGTTCGCCCATGGTTTTTTTCTCGAGCAAAAGATGTCACAAGTGGTACGGATAATGATGTATGAGATTTTGGTGAAGACATAGTTGAGATGGTTTTGGTCGATTCCAATGCGTTTACACATCTCGAGAAAAGAATCAGACGACTGGCCGAAAATGCCTATGCACCTCATGGATAGATTAACGAATTGGGCTTGTCAATAACTGCAGTTGAGATCTTTAAGGAGAGGACAATATTTTTCTTCTTTGCAGTGGGAGTTGTTACTAAGATTTGTTTCAAAGCCCACGGTTAATTCGAGGATGTAGAGACAGTTATTGGGTGAAATCAGAAGCAGGTCTGGGCGGAGGCTGTCACCAGTAACGATGCAAGGCGAGAGATAACCAGGAAAGTCAACGTAAAGTTTGGAAGACCTTATAGCTTGAGAAGTTTGAGCAAATCAGTTACGTGCTGAGTTGTGTCGCCATGTAAAACGACCTTGGCCTAGGTAAGTTTTAGAGCCAGCAACAACGTGAAGGAGTGACTCAGACTGAAAGCAGGAGGAACAATCAGATGTGGAAGAAAGATTCCATAGATAAAGGTTTTTCCTATTGGCAAGAGTGTTATTGAGATATTTGATGGTGACATTGAAAACATTGGTAGGGAGCTTACTCTGGGTTTTCGACCAGAGTGAATTAAGTTTCTTTAAGGAATGATCAAGGAGAAAAGAGAGGAGGAAGCCTTGTAAAGGTAATTTGGACTGAAGCCTTTCGGTGTCATCAGAACGGATCATTATCAACAATAATAATAATGATAATAGTAATACTATTATGTAAAATGAGGACCACGAGAAAGGTGCACTGCTTCATGTACAATGAACTACAGAGGAGCTACATTCAGATGAGCTCGTTTCTAATACGAATTAACAAACAGGTTTACCTCTGGCTCGAAGTATTCCAAATTGAAACTGCTGAATGAGCTCTCTTAGTTCTTTAACCCAGGTCTGCTTGATGATGATGGATTCGGCCTAAGACGAACAAATGGACTCTGCCTGTTATAACATGCAAAACGTGGTTGACGAAGATCAACAACAAATGGCACTACCAACAATCAAGAACACTGCAATAAACATTAAACAATGGCGGCGATTGCAATAAGATATTTTTCAATGACAGTTTACTAACACAAATTGAACAGTTTTCTATTGATAACGGCTAAGGTTTGCAAGTAGACGAAACACACGTAAGTATTTAAGTTGTAGCACGGAGGGAACGAAAAATCTAATTGTGAAGATTGAGTCTAACTGGAAGTAAGCATCTAACTAAGACAGACAAATCTAAATGACGGATTAAAAGTTGACGTCCCGTGATTAAATTACACTGAGCTAAGTAGATTTGCTTACTTGATAATTCTTAAAGCGGTTCGATACTACAAGAGGGAGAACGAACTTGAAATAGATGCAAGAAATCGTGAATTCAAGGGGCAATTACCTTTATGACTTTCTTATCCTCGGTTAGCGGAGGCTCGCCTGTCCAAACGGCAAACTTACAAGAATCTTCTGCTATGTGTTCTGTAATACCAAGTTCACTTGTCTACGAGTAAAAAAAGCAGAACTGGGTCTCATATTCGATGTTAGTTTCAGATAGCATTTGCTGGAGAGGTATTAAATCTGAGCCATACTTGAGAAGGAGGAAAGCCAGCTCAATTCGCGGCCGAACTTTGAAAGCAGCTGAACGCTAGGAACCCATTTGATATCAGGTAAACAGATGGCATCCAGAATTCACTATGCCCAATGAAGTCACCCCCAGAAGCAGGTGACTCAGCCACGAATCTCCACCATACAAGGTTAATGGGGTGCAGAGGAAAAGAAAGTCACAACGGAGACTGGTAATTTAAATTCAAGACGCTATGGCTACTGGGAAAGGCGCAAGATATTGACTGATGGGGAAGAACAGTTGCCGATGCTGGCAAATCGATATAATAACAATATAACAATTATCCATTTTTTCAAGTTGGCATTTGAGCTTGCTCTATATTGCAGAGATGCGGGAGAATTTATACCAATTAATTAAGCTTTATAGACGACATTACAAAATCCTGTCGTGGTATCCGTGAAATGGTGCAGCAAGCTAAAGACAGAAGAGTTTAGCAACGTTTCATGAAAGAGGCCACGGCGATTCGAAATCGAGTCAACCGTTCATGATGATGAATTACAATTTTAAGATAAAAGAAAACTACCACGCATTACACAATATAATAATCATTATCTAATAAAATGATAATCTAATAAAATTAAGAAAATGCTAATAATCACTATCTACATATTTTACAATTGCATTGTCTCAAACTTAGATTTCCGATTTTTTTTTAATATTTTAAATTGAAATTAGATACAACGCAAACACTGGCCTCATTACATAGGTAGAATAGAAGGTGGGATACAGTGATGGTAGATGAAAAATACCTTCAATTTCCCTTTGTAGAGATATCGCACTTTTCCGTAGCTATCTTTCTGCTCTTTGCTGAAAAGCAGAGCTTGCTCAAAAAGAAATACATGTCTCTCTTTGCCTTTCCTTCGGCTCTTTGCATCAAAGACGACGAAAGAGTCTTGCAGTAAAATCTTCCCAAGGGTTTCAAGGCTTCCTTCCTAAAAAGAAAAGATGTTTTCAGTCTGGCAAAATCTTTGCTTTATGTGGAAAATTGAAAAATCGAAACGAAAAGACGGTCATTCCATTCAGCGTGTGAAAGTCGCGATTAACAACGATGTCATAAATTGCTGTCGCGCCACAAAAAAAAATAAACTTCTATGCGATTTATAATCTGAATTGATTATCATAGGCATGCTTTCATATTTGTATTGCAGGTCACCATTTTCTAAATTTGCTTAATTCACGTTAAACTAAACGGTTGGATTCAGATAAGAATACATTAACGTGAAGAACATTGGCTGAGTCCTGCTCCTAACTTCAAATAGGCTTGGAGCTAGCAAGACCAGAACAACTAAAATACAGGCCAGTACCACTAGGTCATAGGTTAATTAAGACAGTGTTTTAGTTACAAACGTCAAGAACTGCACTCCTGTATGGTCCTTCACAAAAAAGTTCATAATTCGAATTGCGGGCGATAAATCGCGTCGAAATTGTCAGATTATACTCTGATTTGCATTTCCACAGAGCATGAAATTGAAAGCGATTCAGGGCACAAGAATAATGCGATTGAAGGCTAGTGGGCACCAATCATTCAGGAATTAACCTGAGAATTAGCAACGATGATGTTCTCACGCAAATATTAGCTCAAAAATGATTGCTTTAAATAAAATGAAAGAAAAATTGCAGGAAGATTTGACAAAATAGCACATAATATAATCTGTGGGTTGAGTGGTCTACGGCTTATACAGTTTTCATGCGGTGATTTAATTGAAGCTCGGTAGATTTAGGTCAGTACTCTAAATAAGCGACCTCTCGAGGACCTGACCGCGCAACCCCGCTCGCCCCCCTTCGGAAGGGACGTCAAACTAGGGGTCCTATGCATGGATGTGGCCTGCACAACGGGCTTAAATTAATCTTAAATGGCTAGAAAAGCCTTCCACCCAACTTAAAATGAGCTGATGAAAAAAATTGCGACAAAATGAGCTTACATTAAACCCTTCTATCATGCAGAGGTACATGGTATCATTCGCTTGTCTTGGAACACTCAACATCACATCTAGACCAGCCTGATAAGTGATAAAGACAACATCTTTAGAGGTCATAGACAAGGTAAATATATTCGTTGAGGTAAACATATAAACTGAAACTCTTGCAATCAATCATGAAATAAAATAGCGACTCTATCCCTAGCTTTTCATCTGATTCAAAGTTGATTAGAAGGTACTGTATGAATACCTGAAGAGTTGAATTTCGATCGTCACAGCACGATAAGAGTTCCTAGAAAAAAAGCAATATATAGCTTGTAGCCGACTAGTAACAGAACGCAATATATAACAATAAATAAATATACAGCTTGAAGTCGTTAATAAACTGGTAAAAACAGAATATAAAGAAAGAAAAGCTCAGTCAGATGATGAGTATTTTTATGAGGTGACAGGCTGGGGATTCATTGAGAAACGGTCAGACTCAAACGACTTGGTTGGATACAACCCATCTCCGCAGGTCTTATTCTACCTGAACCATAATTCCATTCAATAAATTTTATTTTTTGAATTTCCTTTGTTTGACAATTTCTTAAATCTTTTTGGTCAAACGGGAAAGATGCTGCGGTTCGCAAAACAATGCAACGCTAAGCAACATCCCTGGAACGAGATGAAACTAGGGTACAAATAGCTTTCAAGAGTAAATCACGTCAACATTTAAGGCAGTATCTCTTGAAACTTGTCAAATTTGGACAGTTGTACGAAGATTTCCCTGATTCTGGTTGCTGATGATATTAGACTAAAACGACCCCCTAATACGCATCGCAATGCCTGTAGTCAAAGATTCAATGTATGCAGAAGGCAGTTGAAAGAGACACTTCGCATTACCTTGAGTAGCAGCTGGTATTTTGTTATCCTTTGGACAGGTTTGATCAAATAAGCGGCAATGGACAAAGGCAGGTTTCGTTTTGCTTGCAAATCCTAGAAACATGGGCAAAAATTTTACAATGAAGACAAATAACAACATTCCAAGGGTGTGTGTGGACAGTAGAGTTGGATACACCATAACAACACTGTATAGCGTATTTGGGCTCACTCACTGCATTTGCTTGATCTAAAAGAGTTGCTCGAAAGCTTTCTGCAACAAAGAACTTCTGAGCATCCGGTTCGCTATTGTCGCATCTTTTCCCACCTCAGTTTGGGTTGACCGTACAGACATACCATACGTACCTCAAAAAAATTATCACCATGTTCAATAAGCAAAGCATTGGATTCCGGCTTATTTGCACAGTAATCCACGTACATTTGAAACTTCTCAGCCTGCAAAGGAAAGTTCAAATTGAGTTAAACAAAAACTCCGGGTAGTGCACAAAGTCTAAATAATTCTTGTCTTAACATGACCTGGCATTGGAACGAATTTGATGCATTGAAATTTTGAAGAAAAAAAAGGAAAAAAGGTTTCCATAAGGCTCAAATAAAATGCCTCTGAATGAAGCTTACTCTGAGATCGAAATCATTTTGTCTAAAGCTATGTTAGTTAAATGGACCCTCCTCCAACCCTATGCAAAATACCTATCAAAGCAGCTAAAACAAAAAGTGTCAATTTTTTTCAATTTGCAAACATGCGGTATTTTCAGCATTACTTAGCACTTCTTTATAGACACAAAATCGACCATGCTTGCAACTTTGGTGCAGAAATACTTTGGATGAATGGCTGAAAAAACTTTACTGCGTCATTGAGAGCTTTGGTATGATAAACGTGAGCAAAACGGGAAGTAGCAAATAAAAAACGTTTAAACTGTACAACAACTTAATTCTTACCAACCTCATCAACAAAAAGGCTCCATTTTGAGTCAAAGACGACTCTGCGATAGTTTTAACATTATATTTCTCCTTGGACTACATGAGATGTCCAAATTGATAGAAAAGCAACTAGAAAAGTCACAAATAACATACCCAGTCACAAAAACAATCTCCAACGTCTTCCGCTCTCGCTTCGTATTTTTCAAGTGCTTGTAAAAATATTCTACCCAAATGGAAAATGAGAAGTCGTAAAATAAAGGGAAGGAAAGCATAAAGAAAGTCACAGATTTCAAATAAATGCAATCAATATTATCATTTCACCACGTTCCATTAATTAAAAGATTATATCTAAAAATTCAAATTACTAACGTGTTATGAAAATCATAAATTTCTTCTATATTTCCAAAAATAACATCGTGTCTTCCATTGAGAGGATCTGGAACGTCTGAACTATCCAGCATCGGATACAGAAAGTTCTACGAAACAAAAAGAATGTCAAGTATACCAGCTGAAGCACACAAATGAATGATAATCAACTTAGGATATTGCTTAATATACCCAAAAGAACAATAATAATGACAATAGCAATAGTAATCCTTCCTGTTTGTACAGGTAAATTTGGTCACCATATAAATAATACCAATTAAGAATCAATCAGGAATCTATCAATCAGGAAACGAATAAGGATCAGATCAGACCAAGATCAGATAAGAGCAACTTCTCATAAACAAAAGCTTCTGCCTATTACCAAGGACTCGAAAGAACGTTGGCAAACGATACAGATGAATAAATGAATTCGCAAATGCACAAATCAACTCTCATTGCTACAAGCAATCGACAACATCTGGGAACTGCAAGAACAAGTTCCTGAAAGAGGCAAGATGAATTGAACCAATACCTCTATACAGCATTTCAAGTCACCACAATATGCTCTTTCCGTCTGAAGTAATTCGTTCATGATAAATCTGTAGAATGATCAAGATGATAACATTGAAATAAAGATAATTTGGAAAAAAGGCCTACCGAGGAGCTAGGATGTGAAACACTCCACGATTGAATGCAGTACCGAAGATTGTACCACTTCCATCCAGTCTTCAAATCCAAAACTAACAAGCATGTTTCCACAGAGATCATGAAAAACGCTTTATTGAGTATTATAAGAGAACTATTTAGCAGCTATGAACAAAACAAATGTATCACACAACATTACACTAAAACCTACTTTCATAGCAATATGTCACTGGAAGGAATTAGATAAAGCCGTTCAAGACTTCCCTCTGTCGTGGTATTTAAGAGCAACAGGTTAAAAATTATTAGACCGCTGAAGAAACCCAGCGTGTATAGCACTTTTGACATACCGGTTGTCAGACGACTAAGAAGGCTTCAAGATCCTTCTTTAGATCCAAAGAAATTCAGTGGACTTACTCGATTCTCTTGGCCGACCGGCGCTTCTCTTCAGTCAATTCGTGTATCCCACTGTCGCTTGAAATCTCGCGTCTTGTAACTGATGACAAATCGTTTATTTTCGCTTGCAATCCGTATATGTTAGGCCAATCTGTATCCTCCTAGCATACAAAAACATGGAGATGAATCGATTTTGATGTCGACGAGGCAAAAAAGGGATAATATTCTTATTCCTCGTTTCCTTTCAACAACAAATGCAAGAACAGTCTACACTGGTCCGAATCATGTGAAACACAGCATGTGAAGTTGCTTCCCGAGTATGAAAAGATTCTCACCTCGAAGTCGGGAACTGAACATCCCAATTTTATCTCTAGGGATTTTCTGTACTCCTTCATTCGGCATGCGAAATCCCGGTACCTTTTGTCTATAGAAACTGCCCACTCTTTCACACCTTCTGAGTGAAAAAACGTCTTAACGATCAGAGACTGGGCTTGATGCAGAAGCAATCGAACTTTTTCTCTGATTTCCTACAAGAGAACGAATTAAAGTAAATGGATGCTGAAATGGATTTAAAAAATGGATGACAATGAGGACCCAAGTTCAACTTGCTGAAGTTGTCGTATCATTGCAAATTGTTGGCTTGACTCGACTTTTAACTATACATTACACCAACTGTAAATAATTTGATGATAAAAATGGCAAATAATGATAGTAACAACGAAAATTTACAAGCCACCAAGTACAAAAAATCAAGTTAAAGATGCTAACAGCCTTTGACTACTATAGAATTTACAGAATTGCTTATATTCTACCTCGAAAATTTCTTTGAAATCATTCTGCTGCGAAGGATTTGATGCAGCGTTTGCATCGCTAGGTTCGACATTGGCAACGCCATCGCCAGAGTCATCTGCGTTTTGGTTCCATGATATCAATTCTGCTTCAATAACACTTCCATTATCTTGAATCCATTGCAGGGCCTTCGAAGGATAATTGAGATACATGGAATGAAATTTCATGGCACATTTCAAAGCCGCACGTGAAGCGCGAAATCAATTTAAGATAATTAGAAATGAATACAAATGACTATAAATGAAATCTAGATGAGAAATAGTGACATTGGGAACTTGATGGGAGGAGAAACTTCTGTTTACATGCTTTCTATAAAACAATCCATCTGCAAAGCGATTCATTACCACTTAGGGGTGTTGAGACGACACGTAGCACCTGAATGGGCAGCACATCACTCATCTCAACGAGCAGACAAAGCCAACAGAATGTACACCCTCTCCTTGTGTGTGTATCTTTATTTTACATCGATTGGTTATAATTTCGTCTTCGATGCACATATGTACACGTAAACTTATCAGAATCTCCTTAAATGTTACCTTAGTTCGATAAATTGAATGATAGAGATATCATCCCTGCTAACATCGTCTGAATAAGCTAACGTTAATCAAGTGACGATTAGCTCTGAAATAGGTAGTGTGGATTGGCTTGACTTTCCTAACCAGACTTTTACCGAATATGCTCTACGGATGACACCGCTAAGGCAGACGAGCCTAGGCAATAAAGCTGTGCTGTGTAACGTAGCTCACGAGAGCAGCGACTCATCCAAAAAAAAGACGCAGTTTCTACTGTTCTCTTATCCACTATTTCAATACCTAAAGCTATTTTAACTCGTAAAGCCTGTTGCACTTGATGCTCCGTCCTCGCCCTTTCCCTTTTTATCTGTCTCTTGCTTCTCCCAAATCGCAGTATAAAACCAACAATAGCAATGAGCTTCCTCTCCACAGCCTCGCTCTACTGCGGCCTTCTTTCCACAACTTCACAGTACTGTGTGAAACTTTTCGTCAATCTGAGGAGACTTGCACGGAACGCCATTAACTTCTAGTCCTTTTGCTAAATCTGCTTTCTTGTAAGCCGTACATTTGTTGACCTGTAGCTAGTAGCAGAGGTGTTTGTAAAATTCTTCCCCGTTTTTTAAACGGAATCAAAGTTGCCTAATTTTGCTGTAAAGATTTTTTTCTTGCTTTTGATACTAGAGACAGCAAACTGCGCTCGAGAGATGGATCGCAACTTCCCTTTTTATCTGTCTCTTGCTTCTCCCAAATCGCAGTATACAACCAACAATAACAATGAATTTCCTCTCCACCGCCTCGTTCTACTACAGCCTTCCTTCCACAGCATCAAAGATGCAAAATGGCGAATCAAAAGTACCCTGCCGTATCATTTTTGAGGTTCCAAGTGAAGAAGATCAACGCAGTAAAGCCGGGCGTTGTGGCATTAGCGGGTATATCTTTGCATCATACATTTTTCATCTTCATTTTTCATATTTACCAATCTATTTTATATTCAACACAATACATATTAGGGTACAATTAAGATACAGCTACAAAAAAATCAATTAAATCAAACACTACATACTAAAAAGAAGATATTTGAGCCGGAAGATAAAATGGAAAAAATCGAAAGACTAAGGAGGAGCTCTCTAAATAGATGAACTAATCGAGAGAACTTTAAAGGGAGTTATTAAGTTACTTAAGTTGTTATCATTATTATTACTTCAGTTATCATTATTACTATTGTTAAGTTTAGAGTTGTTATTTAAAACGACGACAAATATTAATATAATTAAATATAATATGAATAACAAAATATGACATACCTCTTTGGCACTTTCCTCGAATTGGGCATACTCTAAGCAGCCCTGCAACACATTCTTCTTCAGCTGCATTTGCTTCAGAACAGGAATCTCCTGCGATGTCGCTTGTTCAACCAGGTCGTTAACGAGAATTTCGAGTCGTCCGTCCTGCCCATCAAGCACAGGTGGATTGTCGCCATCGCCCTTTGGTAACACAAGGTGTAAGAATCGTTCAGACGAATCCCGCACTTGTCTGCACCCTTGCTCCACGGCTGATTTCTCCTTGTCTAGCTGCAAAATTGTCGCTGCAATTTTCCCTTGCTTTTCAGGCAGTTCATACTCAATGAATTCCAAGCATGGGTCTTCGTCACCGCGGCAGTCCTTGCTGAATTTCTCCAACAGTTTACTGACCTACGGAAATATCACGAGAAAGCTTCGGTACAAACTGACACCTATTGGCATTCGATATAAAATACGTTGTACAACAGGACAAGATTCGGGAATGTAGAGGTACAAAAACGAGGATCCTGACCTGGAGAATACTGGCATGGTTTTATTTATGACTAATAAGAAATCTCTAAATTATTAACCTACGACTAAAGCTTCCTAATAACATGCCAACGACACAAGGTCGGCTAGTTTCCACTATGAGTAATCTAGATTGGCTCAACAACGAAACAAATTGCACAGCCTCTTACCTGCTCGCTAGCTCGATAGAAATTGTACGAAGTGAAGACGACTGCTCTGCGTTGCTCAGCCATCTTCATAAGACGTTCCCACTTCTTTTCGACACTCGCTGCACAGGCCGATATTGTCTCTGCATCAAAATGTCCTTGCTTTATAAAGGAATCGGCAGTGTCTTTCACTTCAACCACGCCTAGCTTTGTTTTCTAAAACGAACGATGAAATTTGAAACCGAATGTCAGTATGATAGATGAAACACTTGCAATCTTTTCATACTCAATACCTCGTATTTTTTCTGCCTGTCTCAAATGTGACAATGAACTCATTATCACTAAATAGATGGTAGAACAAGAAAATTAGGCGGTATAATATGTTAGGAAATTACACCTGAAGGTCTTTTAAGGGAGCCTTTCTGAAAGCCAAAACTGGCTAACGAAACCAACATTAATGACCAATGTTACATGCATCGCAGCTGGAAGTGGTTGCAGGAAGCAGCAACGCGTATAATCAACACCATCAAAGCAATAAATCCTATAGATAACGATCAATTCTCCTTTTTAATAGGCGGGTTAACCGGTTATCCGGTTATCCGGTTGACCGGTTATCCAGATATCGCTACGTCACTAATTCCCATTTCTTGTTTGCAGATACAATGTCTGCTTTCGAAGTAACGCTGCCATGACATTGTGCTATTTCAACTTCCGTTTATCCTTCTGGTAGATTGTATCTTATTGTGCGCCTCTGGTCTGTCTGCTAAAATAGCTGGCAAAGGAAAAACACCTCTGCCTAAAAATGATTGCATCATGGCGCTTCTGTTTTGACAGTATGTAGAAGACCAACGTGATTAAAAATGGACTGCCCAATTGGGATGCTACTTTATGGACATGCGTCACTGAAGCTACTTTATGGAGACAAGTTTGTGACCAAATCGGAAAAATTTATTCTATATTCCCAACGAAATATCTTTCTACCTCAGAGCAACGTCTAGTTCAGTACTGGAATTTTCGCACTACAATCAAAGCGCATTCCACTTAAAACCTAGATGTCCAAAACAGCATGCATAAGTTCTTACTGGATATGAAACAAAGAATCTTGAAACAAACCTCTATGGCAATTTGAAACTGTTCGTATTCTCTCAACAACGCCTCCGCTTCGACCAAAGAACTCCCAGCTTCGACATTGGCCTGTAAGATATTCTCGCCGTGACGTATCCAACCAGCAACACGCTTCGCGTCCAACTCCAGACGCCTTAATTGTACGCTCTGTTCCAATTTCTTTTGTATCGCTTTTCTTGATGCGAGCAGTTCGATTTTTTGATCGCCTAGGGATTTCAAAGTACTTTTCATGTACGTTAGGGAGTCGACTTCTATCCCCTTGTCGTCCGCGAGCGATACTTGAACGCCGCATTCTTGTAGGACTTGAAGTATGTGTTCTCCTCGGTTGCAAATGCTCTTCAGACCTCTATCCATTTCGTGGTTTTCCGTCGTGAACCTCTGTAGCATTATCTGCGACTTCGTGAAATCAACTGCCAACGTCTTACTTGCCCACGACTGAGTCCATTCAGTTTGCCGCTTGACGCTTACATGCAGTTCACGTTCAAATGTCTTTAGCTGCACCCAATAGTCCAGCTTTCTCTGCTTTCCATGCCAGAGCTTTTCAAGTTGCGCTTTACTCACATTCAGCTTCTCCAGCAAGCCTTCCACGGATTGCAATGATTTCTGCGGGTAGTTCTTATCGACGTCCACCCTCTTCGTAGTCTCAAAATGTTTCGACTCGAGAAGCAAACGCTTGGACAGCTCTTCTCCTTCTCTGACAGTATTTAATAATTGATCCAATGTACTTTCACACTGGTATCTGTGTTTTTCTAACAAAGCATCGACGCTTTCGCAGTCTGCCGCAGCTTTCTGGTCGAGATTAAGCTCTTCCGTTAGTTTTTCAACCCACGAGGATAACTGTGAATAAACAGGTTAATGTATTAATTACTTGCTCGACAATGATAGCCTAGCAATGATCAGCAACGACCAAACAAGCATTTTCAGTTCGGAGGCCAATTTCAAGATATGGTTCAAAGCTAGCGAATTCGACCCCGCCCAGGGAAATAGTTATGCATTGGTGAATTTTCCACGTGGAAGCATTACTCAACCAAGAGACGCATTGATCTTTCAGTGAACAGAAAAACGAGAAGCGTGATGCACAACCCATATCCATGCCCACGGATAAGTCGAGAAAATTCCCTGGGTATGAGTGAGCCGTGCCGATCCGATCAGCCTCTCTCTTGGAACTACTTGCGACACTAATGGGAAGATTTATTACGGCACTCTCCTCTGGAAAACTCTACCAGATGCTATAAACAACGCGAACTCAAAACAGCGAAAATCAAGGGACTGATCAAAGAATTGAATGTGCAAACTTGCGCATCCAAGATCTGAAATCAAATAAAAATTTTTGATATTGAGGATTCCGCTGCAACTTCTTAATTCTTCATCCTTTACTTAGTATTGCAACTTGTAAATATTTGGGTTGAATTAGTCTCTGAATATAAATCACAATAATTTGATAATGACAAAAATAATAATTAAGAATAGACTACATCGGCAGTTGAGGAAAATAACTGAGTGCGAATCAAGACGACATTTGGAACGAGGAAAAACAAGTCCCTGCCGTTTGAAGTGTCATCTTCAACGGAAAGTCCAGTAATTTTAGACATACGCTCCCCACGGACAAGTGCTGATTCTAACTGAATATATGAACATATGAATATATAAAGATCAGTTATAAATGTATATAAACATCAGAAAAGAATAAAGCATAAAATAAACTAAATATGTTAAAGATGCTAAATTTGTATACATATATATAAAAATATGTTAAAGGTGTTAAATATATATATATATACATATATATATAAATATCAAAAATTACCAAAGCAGGAGAGAAACTGGATGTGCAGAGATATCGCAAACGAAATTACGAGCCATGCTGGTTATATCTCTTCCCAAAGAAAGCAACATAGTAATTCACCCAATAGCAAGAATGGAAAGAAAGGCTGAACATTACGAATTCGAATGGGAAACTAATTACCTTGGGTTAGTTCAAACAATGTATCAAGAAAAGAAATGGCACAAAATGCCATTGTGTGGGTACAGTGGATAATAACTGATACGCATTGCCTGGGACTGTTCTAAAACTGAAAGTCTCTATAGGCGCACGAGGTGTGGAAGAGACCAAAACATCATAAGGGACAATCTGATGGCGGTGGTGGGTTTCCTGACTGAGAGGCCTATCGTTACACGCTGACGACCTCAGCCAGCGAGAGAGATATATGTATAGATATTCTTGCATTACTATAAATTTTAATATAAATGGTTTTTTGATTATGTAGCTATCTTAAAAGTAATTGATGTCGACTGAAACACGAAGTTACTTATAAAAAAAACGTGACATGGTTTCAATAAAGTTAATGAGAACATGTATAAATGTGCATCACTATCATCAGCACTATCCAAAGGGAGGACAAAAAGCCTTGATGAAAGGTCTCCAAGTTTCACGATTCACGATCGCGCTCAATTCTCCGAGACTGAGCCCGGTGTCTTCAGAAAGGAGATTGGCCTAGTCTAATTTTGGTCTACCCACAAAAAATAGATACATGTGGTGCATAGTAACAAACATGTTTTTTTGAAGAACATAAAACAGAAAGTGCCTGGAACAAAATCGAGAGAGAGAGAGAGAGAGAGAGAGAGAGAGAGAGAGAGAGAGAGAGAGAGAGAGAGAGAGAGAGAGAGAGAGAGAGAGAGAGAGACGCTTAGAGAGAGAGAGAGAGAGAGAGAGAGAGAGAGAGAGAGAGAGAGAGAGAGAGAGAGAGAGAGAGAGAGAGAGAGAGAGAGAGAGAGAGAGAGAGAGAGACCCGAGAGAGAGAGAGAGAGAGAGAGACCCGAGAGAGAGAGAGAGATAGGTGAGACGTAAGTAACAGACGGCAAGATGACTACTTTGCAATAAGGCTTGAATGAAAGTATGGACGGAATTCAAATGGCTTCTGCACTCTAATACATTCTCCTTCATTTATTATTGATCAACTCTCTGCAGACAAAAGCTGCCTAAATTAAATTCTAGTATGATTCATGGCACTAAGCAAACTTCTCAAAAGCGTTCTCTAGACACGCGCTTATCAGATGGAATTTCGACAAACATCACCTTCAAACACGACTGCTTCGATTAACTTTGCATAAGCCTTGGAAGCCGTCTTCCACTCGTCCACACGACGCTACGATGACGAGGGATTCATCATAATCAATTAACATAAGTCAAAGGGAAACCAAAAATGCAGCTCACCGAGTGTGAAACTCGCAGCTCATCAACTCTGTTGTTCATACGGCGATTGATGTGGCCCAACCCAACGCTTCATATTACACCAAATTCTTTCCCCTACTTTTATTTTCCCTTTACCGAAACAAATTTCTGTTTCCAGTTGATGAAAAAAACAAAACCTTCCATGCAGATTTTACGACACCTTGTCCTGCCTGAACTAAACGCGTTTAGTTCATGGAAGAAGTGAGACAAGCTAACAAACATTTCATATCAACATTTACAATAAAAGAACAAAGCCAATAGACGGCAATCAAACCTCGACGGGAATGGAACGCGAATTTCGTTTTAACGAGCGAAGATCTCTTGGTTATCGACAGCACGATACCAAACAGACAAAGCAATTACGGTCTACGCAACAACAGCAAGCCAACGCATTCGAAAGCATTTGATGCTAGAATGGATAACGCCGCTGATTTCCACTAATTTCTCAGACATACGAGTGAAAATACGATACCTTGAGCAATAACTCTCCTCCACACTCGACAAAGTCGGCGAAAGCGAAAAAACGGAGGGCGAACTTCTGTTGCACGAAATACCGCCAGGAATGCGAGCTGACAGATGAAAGCTTCTTTTTCCAGTCTCCTCGCCGCTAGAACAGAGTCCGGTGGTGACTTCAAAACCATGTCATATGTACGACCTACGTGAATTAGCTGTCCTAATTTCGAGAAAGTCTAGTTTTCGACAGGCCTTGAACGCAGAATGAAAGCTGTCATGAATAATACATGGTATGCTTCATCTAATCCTATCTACTTTTATTTCATTCGCTATCCAAAGTGTAAACAAAGATATTATGATTGGGAAAGGGAGCACAGCTGATTCTAAGTAGGTGCAGTCTGAATTAACCTACGCATCTAGAATGGCCTAACACCATGCGTGTAAGGAGCTACTACCTGATAAAGTTTGTCTTTTTCAGGGAGATTTAGCTACACTGTCACACCTAATACAGTGGGCTGAGAAAACAACGGCTTCTCTTTGTGCAAAAAACTTTCAAATACTCATCCACGTACAAAGTATCATCCATATTGTAAGTAATGTAGAGTTGGCCTTTACTAGCTCCAACTATTCCTCAAGTCAACTATAAATAGATTGTATTATCATTATTATTATTATTATTATTATTGTTATTACTATTATTATTATTATTATTGATTTTAACGAGCACCGTCTTATGGTGGGAATTCTACACTTGACATCGGAATTCTACCCGAACCGATCTGAGATGCCAAGCACTCTCCTCAAGATAATGATGATCACTATTACTATTTTCATAGTTGCTATTAAAAGTCACCAAAACAAGTTCATAGGTTCATCGAACTGTATTTGAATACTGGAGGGTGGAGGGTGGAGGGTGGAGGGTAGAGGGTGCGAGGAGGGTATTGCTTTAAGACTGGCGGCGTGCTACATGAAACAGAATCCATAGGCTCCCAAAGCGCTCTCTAAGGCTGCTACCCGACAAGAGGCAGGTTACTAATGTACACAAGTCATCTGCAACCCCCTGGCCACCCTTGAAGCGTCAGGGGGCAAAAATGTACGTGACGGGTCGGCTTGGAACTACCGGTTCTCATAAAGCAGCTAAGCTTGATGAAATCTTAATCATCACGGACACCAAATATCAATGCAGGTAATAGATTTACCGCGACCCACGGAAAAAACGGTCGTCTTCGTGAAGCAATGGGCCAATGTTACCCATCTACGCCCATATCAGGAAATTTGAAAAGCACGCCGAATCAGTGACAGGAAGATTGAAAAACGAGGGAACAACAAAGGAAGAAAGAAGGTAACAGAGTAACAGGAGAGAGAGAGAGAGAGAGAGAGAGAGAGAGAGAGAGAGAGAGAGAGAGAGAGAGAGAGAGAGAGACCCTGAGAGAGAGAGAAGATCAAGTTTATTACAATTACAATTGACAAGTAAGCGAAGATCGCTGTTTTCAAGCATGTTTGCCCAGCCCAGCGTATATGAATACAATTGCGCGTCTGCTGCATACGATCCAGACAGAAGATTCTGCGTCAAAATGCACAGATGGCGCCAATCATAATCACCAGGGTGCACCTGCGGCAAAGAAAGCCATGACAACGACTACACGTGCACGTACATACCACGCACACTGAACACAAATTCTATAAGATCAGGCTCCATATAAGTACTCTAAACCCGATCTATATACGACCGAAAGAACATCTATAAACGACACACGAACGCGGATTTCCGTCAAACTCTAGTTGCAAGACTGTTCCAATGAAATAATATAAACGTGGCGTTTAACTTCTCCTTCAAGCAGAATTTACCCACACTTGCAACAAACGAATGCAAATACGGCACTTTTCTTCAGGTGTGAATTGTGTTCATGAACCGTCGCTTGCAAAGACTATCATTGTCGTCGCCAAAATATTTGTACCCTCTCATCGAATTCCTACAATTACAGTTCATTTACAAATTATCTTCATGATATTGCATTGCTACGGTGATTCAATTCCAAATAACCTTGTTGTAGATGACGGCGATACATCGTGACGAACTCCGAATGAGAAATGTGCATACACTGAGCATAGACCTGCGTAAACGTCTCGTTTTCAAGTGTACCAGAAACAAGACACTAGACAACTCTGGAAATTTCCAAGAATTAAAATTTCATAGAATTAACTGTATAGCATACTCGACTTAGAGTGCAGCAGAAGCTAGACAAAGGGCTCTAGATGGCTGCACGTTGTTGTAACGAAGTGGATATTGGCGAGGCGAGGTGTCTCCAATCAGCAACAGCACCACCGAGCAACATTCAAAGTTACAGCGACAGAATACTTGGTTCATATCCTCAAGCCAAAAACAAAGGTCCCAGTGCATTGGTTACGACCTGCACAAGCTCGCTGTCAATTATTCTAATTTATCATTGATTGGAACCATGCCTTCCTTCCGCAGTATCCGGTAACCGAAGCGAATTCCTATACATTTAGGACGATGGAGTTTCGAATCAAAACTACACTCTCTGTTCTACATCTTCTGCTATTAGCATTGCTTCAAACTTTAGCTCATTGCTTTTTCTATCATCCAGCATTGCAGCTAAAAACTTGAGCGTACCTTCTCTTACATTTTCAGGATGGATAAGGAGTGGTATGTAGCGCATACCGTCACCGCAGGTTATCAGAATTGAATTTTGTTCTTGCGCTAAAACAAAGTACGCCACGCCAAGCTCTCCTTCGTTGCGTTCCAACCTGTGGTGGTGTGACCGAGTGGTTAAGGCGCAGTGTTTCGAATCTTGTGAGGTCTCGTTGCGTGGGTTCGAATCCCGTCGTCGGAACCACTACCCACAAGCCAACAGTCAACTCAGCTGTCCATCCTTCCGAGGTCGGTAAATGAGCACTCAGAACAAACTCTGAGGGCACAAGCACTGGACACACATTGATAACAGCTAATCAAAAGCTGAAGCGTTTCAACCAGTATACAGATTCGAAATCATTATTATCATCATTGTTAGTACGTGTGCGCTCTGTTGTTGATTTATGCCTAAATACCATCCTTTTTAAGATGAAAAATATCATACATGCTCTCAATTAGGTTATTGGCCGAAATTATTCCTTTACGTGATGAAAACAAGCAATATTCCTGGTTAACGGGAAAAGAGACAAGTTTTACTTGAAGAAGCAGGAAAACTTTGGCGAATCCTGTCCGAGAGCACTTATTTTTATCAATACCATCAATGAACAACTTCGGGGTATCAAAAGTGCATTTGGATAGCACGTAAAAGCCGTTGGAAGTACACAGTACATGCTGTCTAGCAATAACAGACAGGTGGGCGACCTATTCGCGTTTGCCAAGAGCTGCAAATGCCTTTTTCATGTTAATCGTTCTCTATCAGGCATACTCTGGAGAATGCTCTGATAGAGGTGTGTTAGTCCCCCCCCCTCCCCCCCCCTCCGATGTCACGATACCTCTTAATTCCTACGCAGTGCAGAGGCATTCTTCAGTCTCAGCGAAAGATCAGCTAGATGTGGGGCGGAAACCAAGGATCATAGGAACTCTGTGATCAAGTATATTAATCAATAAGATACCTGAGGACAAATAAGCAACATTTGGTGGATTACCTGGTCAGTGCATTTGAAGAAGCTCTTCGCCATTTCTAGTGTCTCTCGTCTGTTTGTAAATATATCTGAAAATTTGGTCAATTCTTTATCAAACTGTTTTGCAAAATTACAAATCTCCTCTGGATTGCATTCTTTGGTATCTGACAACTGCACAGCGTTCTCTGATAAGCTTCTCCCGCGAGCAATGATCTCCTAAAGGAAGTTGGAATAAATAGTCAACAATCGTAATACTAGTTTCTAACCAAATTTCAAACCAGCCGGGCTGCCCAACGCTTCATCTTTGCAATTGTTATAAAGACCTCCTTTGAAACGATGAATCCAGAATAAATTGGAACTCAAGTTGACACCATCCTGAGCCACAGCCTCGCAAGGTAGGGTGAAAAGCTCCTTTGGTCGCCCCAATGCACCCCAGCTTTAAGCCAGATACCCAGTTACCGCTGGATGGACAGACAAAGTACACCGGGACAGCTACGACGGCTAAAAACGGAAACAAGCATGCACCGCAGCCGGGAACTTAGGCAGGGTAGCCGTGTACTCTATCCACTATACCAACTACCTATTGATATAGTATCACACTTGCTTTATTTTGGTGTTCGCGATCGGAATCGCTATTACAAATATACATTAACGCTTCAACCCACCAGTCAGCGCAAAACAACCTTAATAGAAATAAATACACGAAAGTACAAATATCTCGAAAATATTGCATGCTTTGAGCATGCGGTGTCAATGTACGCTTCGTTTTACAAGACGCCCTGCCAAATCAACTTTCACGTCTTATCCAGGAATCGATTACAAGCGAGTTGACACTTACCTGAGATTGTTCAAAGAATTCATTATATCTTATCGATATACTTTTCGCATCTTCGAGACAGACGCCAACACCTGTGTTCTCTTGTAGGAAGGCAGCCCCATCACTTCTGATCCAGTTGAGAACCTTGAAAATAAGCGCATTTACAATGCCGGCAATTGTAACGATCAATTATTCTCGTAACTAGGTAATGATCATCGCAAATCGCCCCAAGAAAAACAATACAGAATGGTTGAGAGCATAATTATCTTCCTTTCAATTCAATTCGTGCGAATAAGTAGGCTGCTGGCACGGGGGAGCATAAAATCCGAAGCAAAAAAAATTGGAGTTCCGTTATTAACGTTTAATGTTGATTCCCGCTAAAATCAGCGACATGGGGGGGGGGCAGAATGACACAAAATCGGGGCAATTTATTCAAGGCTGGTTAGTGAACGAGGGGAAGTGATTATACTTTATTCTAAAATAGGTATGAAAAATCGAGCGAGCCCCGTCATTAATGCTGAATTGTTGAAATACACCTTTGCATAATTAAGAACAGTGATATGAATGAATTCAACATGCGATGAAAGCAAACACCAAACAGGGATGAATCGAGACGGAAAGCACTGTAGGCTCCTTGGCGAGGAGTTGACTTTTGTGTGCAACGCACGCAGAGTAATGGCAACAGCTTCTTGTGGATCTATGTGCCGCATTAACAGTGCTACCGGGCGTGAGATGGCTCCACAGCGACAAACGACTTTTATTGGTAACGCACCTCAATCCGATGTAACTGATCACTTGATGCGTTAATATTTTTATCACAAAACGCTTTACTCAATCGAGCTGAACAATGTAAGAGCCATTGCTGTAAACACGTACAAATAACAGCAATTAAAATACAGTAGTGTTAACAGTGAAAAGCCAATCGATATTGAACCTGTTGGGTATTAATTACAGTTCTGATTATCATCATAATTGTTATCATCATAACTATCACCATTACCATTATCATCATTGTTATCATCATTACCATTAATAAATTGAGCACGATTCTTCTAACAGCAGAACATGCCATAAGTTATGGAGGCATCTTGTGCCAAATACCTTGTGCCAAATACCTTGTACCAAATACCTTGTGCCAAATACCTTGTACCAAATACTGGTAAAAAGAGCGCCTTGAGAAACTTCATTCTCAGTCTACTGAACTGGGACCAGAATACAAAAGCATACAAGCACTCACAAGCATGATGCTGAGAACATCGTTACGAAATACCCACGAATGATTAATTATACCAATATCCGTTCGTATGTACATGCGCGCGCGCGTGTGTCTGTGTCTGTGCGCACGTGCGCGCAAAGCCTATGTCACTTGAAAGCTGGTGAAAAACCTGCCAAATCAAACTACCGCCCAATGTCAGTTCGATATGTTATATCTAGACTATTTGAGAAACTTTTACCTAATCAATTATGCCATTATCTTGACCATGATGGTCTGTCTACTTAGTCCCAATCAGCCCGGATTTAGACGTTTACATTACACTGTGACCTGCTGGCCTAAAAACACTGATGGTTCGTACACGAAGCTGGACTCAGGTCAGATTCTTGGGATGGTCAACAGATACGATCCCATGAATCTGACCTGAGACACGTACATATACATTTATTTACACATCTACATGCATATTTATATACATGTGGATGTTGGAAAGGAGCCGAGACGTTCGAACTGTGCTTCTCTTTGACTTGCAAACTGTTACTGTCATTTCAAATCGATGGACTACTTGCGGTGAAGAACAAAATGTCTTTTTGTTGCCTTACGAGCCAATTCTTGAAATTGAAAAGAGAAAGAAGCTCCTGTGGTTTGGCCACATCTGTAGAAATGAAGATGGCTTAACAAATGATTAATTGCGTGGTATGGCAGGGGGCAAGAGGACAAGACGTAGGCCGAGCAACGACTGGATTGATGACATTAAGAAGTTGACCGTTACGGCCATCGTTGATTGTCTGAGAGCTGCGAGGGATCAGGAAAAATTCGTTGCTAGGATCTCGAAGTGTCTCCAAGATCTCGGGACTGAATTGGAAGAAGAAGAAAAAGAAGATGACGAAGAAGACAGAGAAGACGAAGAAGAAAGAAAACTTCTTTCCCGACATGCTATCGATCGATTCGTCCACCTCTCATATGTTGGCGTGGCCGAGTGGTTAAGGCGCAGTGTTTCGAATCTTGTGAGGTCTCGTTGCGTGTGTTCGAATACAGTCGTCGGAATTACGAACCACAAGCCAACATCCAACTCAGCCGTCCATCCTTTCGAGGTCGATAAATGAGTACTCAGAAGTAACTCTGAGGGCACAAGCACTGGACACACATTGATAAGAGCTAATCTAAAGTTTAAGTTTTTCAGCCAGTATAAAGATTCATCTTTATTCATCTTTTTTTTACTTTCGCTTCTAAGTGACAACTGGCGGTAAAGAGAAGCGGGTGCTACCATAAGATCATCGACACAGAATCGCTACTGGTTAGGAAGGTGCATCGTGAAGCTGGAAAATACAACGCGAAGAAGAACTCTATAAAAAGTTCATCCCAAACTCAGAGCGCCGATGCGATGGCAATACCTCTCAATCATTACAGGCAAACAATCAAAGTAACCAAGTCTAGATGGAGAACCAAATAGAAAAAGATAAGTCGAGTAGATTTGACTAAAAAGCAAACACTAACCTCGTTGCTTTCATCCTGAAATTTGTAGAGTTTGAATTTCTGGCTAAGACGAACCCGTTGCTTTTCCCACAATATTGTCAGCTGCCTGTTCTGCTCGTGGATTTCGACGATGATTTCCATGACGTGGGAAATAGCTTCCGAGTAATCAGAAATACGTGACCTGGCCTTCGCCGCCCGTCCATCCATGCATGGCTTCTGCAATGCGCTCAAAAGGTTTTTCCCCTCTTCACTGACAAGAAAGTACGCCTCTGTCATCTCTTGCTTTAAATCCCCGTGGTCTTTGACGAGCTTCAGTCCGTCTTCCGTTGCTGTGATGGTTTGTGTTTCTAGCTCCATCAATTGACTCATCCATTCACGACCAACGAGCATGTACTGCAGAGAGAACAATAACACATTTCAGGCGTTAGCACGCGATGAAGCGCTATGAACGGCGGGCGGAGTCGTGACGAGGCAAAAGAAGAAAGAAAGAGAAAATCACAATCCAGGCATTTTCAGGCATCCAGGGTTAAATCAAATGCGATGAACCTCCAATACCTTGGCGCTGCTACTGTGAAATGACCGTGAAGATGCCAGCAACAAGCTTCTCTTCTCAACTGCGATTAGCAGCTTCTTCCATTCATCTTCAAGCTTTCTGATAAGAGCATCTATCACATCTGTATCATAGAAGGCGACGTCTTGAAGTTTCTGACCAACTTGCCTGACCCTATCGATTTTAGCTTGGACCTCCTACGAGTGAACAAGCAAGACTATATATCACAAAAAGCAAGTAATATCGTACGACCTTAAATACACGACAGACATTGGCCCTGTACCGAAGACCACAGCTGACTGCCTTACTCGCGACTTTGGCAACTGACTGACTCTGCAATAAACCGAAATCGAACGAAGGAGGCACAGTAAAAGCGTGCAGCGCAAATCTGAAAATGCTTGGCTCCAACTTCCATTTCGCCTTACTCTATGGTTTCCACACAGCACCCGAACGTAGGTTGTTGACCTCTGCTCATCCAGCAACGTCTCGTTCGATTGAAATGGAAAACTTCATGCTGAAACAACTCAAAAAGGCATCGACCAAATTCCGTATCTCCGAAACCAATTAATTTGAAACTGATTGCGAGGTTGGTCAAAATATGATCCATTTCTAGAGATCAGTGCAAAGACTCTGCTTCGTGATCACCATGAATGATAAGTCGTAGACGAAAAATAGTATAAAAATAGTTAAACCATGTATCTATTAGCTTCAAAAGATTATGGATCCTTCCTGATCGAGCTGTTCAGCTCAATGCTGGAAGTAATCTGGATGCTACACTATAGCGCGTTCATTGTTATGAAACCATTTCATTTTCATAGCAATCTATTTTGAAGATTGCATCTAACGGCATCCATCGATAAATGTGATATACATCAATTTCAGTATGGCTGCAGAACTCTTTATCAGTAGTGGATATAGAAAAGGACATACATCACAAAATGTGTCCTTTAATTGGTAGAAACTCAAAGCCTATTGTTTAGCGAACAATAGAGCAGAAGTAGCAAAAGTCTACCCTAAGACGCATGTGAGAACGGTCGGTCACGTGATTACGTCGTGTTCATTCTCGCTGGCATGCTTATTAGAGTACCTATTTTATTATGCTATTTTATATAATGTGGTAGATTAGATCATATGATAATCGGTAAGCATAGTTCATCATATCTGTTATCCCATAATTAGAGCAAATTGGCTTTTTGCATGTTATGAAGAGAAACCATGATAAAGGTCAATCGGTGGTTTTTTCTACACATAAATTCGGTTAGAATTTACAAAGTATTACGACGCAATACTCTACAAGACTAAAATGTAGGGGCGTGAGAATACATTGCACCCGTGCAACTATTACAGATATCGATACTATATATAATACACAAACTACAGAAAAAATGAAGTAACCCGCCACAGTGACCACTCCACAGAGCGAACCCTACGTTCAAAAATAAGAAAGAAGGAAAGAAAGAAAGAAAGAAAGAGAGAGAGGAAGAAAGAGAGAAAGAACGAAAGAAAGAAAGAAATAAATAAATAGAAAGGAATGGAAAGGAAAGAGCAATTGGTGGTGTATGTCATAGCGGTAGGTAAACGACGTAGCTTAGACTACTGTATGTATCTGCTGTCAGTCATTTCTACACCTACTATCACTGAATGAAGAATGCACTGCAAGTCTTTCTCCTGTTTATTCTCTGCCTGAGCAAATTTGATGCTTTTTGAGAACGTTTCTCTATTTTACCTGACCTTGGTCTTGGTATTCTCTCCAAGAAGACTTCCTCGCATGCATTCACACTCAGTGGAACTGGATGAGTCTTGGAGGCATCTCTCGTTGCAAGACACTTCAATGCACTGTCAGCTTTCTTCGGCTATGCACTAGGTATACTCTTGGTTATCTATCATTACTAGTGTTTACACTCTGCATGTCTGTTTCCCGACGATGGGCCTGCCCAAAGATACAATTCTGTCCTTTGAGTGTAACTATACGTAGTACGTGTACTGGTTCGAGCTGGTGTGAGCGTTGCTGGATACCGTCTACCTGTCCATTTGGCAGTGAGCAAGTAGACCCAGTGAAAACTGAGGCAGAGTGCGGTGAACGGAGGAGCTGCCCACCCTACCTTAGAATGCTGCAGCTCAAGATAAAACCTCTCAAGCACGATGCTGCCAAAATCTCCAACCAAGTACGCAATTCAACTTAAGTTTGTTCCAATCCTAAAGCTTTAACCAAACGTCATTCTCGGGCATCTGCTATGGCAACTAACGCACCTGCTATGGGTAACATAATTTTTGACGTTTTGAACTAGAAATCAGCATGCATTCAGTGGTATCCAGATTAACCTATTTCCACATTTCCACATGGAGTGTGTTCAGCTTGTTCAACACATTGCTGTTAGGAAGGTGCATAATGAGCTAAGAATGGCAGCAAGTATCTCTACTTTTCAAACGGGAAAAAAAGTTGCTTTAATGAACTTTTGCTTCTTTCATAGCGTGACGAAGCAACGGCTAAGGCCCTCAGGCCTTTTTTTCGTAAATCATGTTGAGGAAAGGCCATGGTAGGCTATACAAAGCCCCAACAAAGGAAAAAAGAAGAAAGTGAAAGGCTAACAGGAGAGAGAGAGAGAGAGAGAGAGAGAGAGAGAGAGAGAGAGAGAGAGAGAGAGAGAGAGAGAGAGAGAGAGAGAGAGAGAGAGAGAGAGAGAGAGAGAGAGAGAGAGAGAGAGAGAGAGAGAGAGAGAGAGAGAGAGAGAGAGAGAGAGAGAGAGAGAGAGAGAGAGAGAGAGAGAGAGAGAGAGAGAGAGAGAGAGAGAGAGAGAGAGAGATCAGATCAAGTTCATTGATCTTAGATTTGAACGATGGCAAGTTGTAAGATTCAGGAAAGTAAGAACAAGGCAAGACGTTCCATAAATTGCATGTTCTAGGGATGAATGATGATTTGCGGGATCAAGTGCGTGAATTAGGCAGTGAAACTTGGAGCCACTTGAGTCAGGCATCAGTTCTTGACTCGTTCAATCTTCCTTCCGCTAACGGCTAAATCAACTAACATACAACATACACTGTAAGTTGTAACGGATGCAAACTGGAGAGCGTCATACAACGAACCGACAAGTTCAATGGTACCTGGAAAGGAAGGAATTAACACAACACTGCGACTAACATGCAGGTGACAGGAACAAACAGAACGGCAAATGAGAACAGTACCTTAACATAATGATCACACACAATAATTCGTGAACCCCTGCACGCTACAACACATCTTCCTCTTAGACTTGTAGCAAAAAACAATAAACTAATGGCTACATATAACGTGAACTACAAGTAGGTTAGATTGCGGAAAACGGAACACGAGAATTTCCCTTCAAAAAGTTTTGTTCAAAACCAAGCAAACCTGGGCATGTGTTTTCTGCTCTGTGAGACTTTTAACAGTAATATCATTAATAATGAAAGCGCGGCTTACCACGCAATTCGCTTCGAATTGCTTGTGATCATCTTCGAGATCTTCAACTGATTCTAGGTCTTCGCCAATGTCAGAGTAACTTTCCAAGTACTCAGCCCTGTTTTCTTGGATCCATGCCAGCATCTACGATTCAGAAAATGCAATCCAGAAAAGTTCAAAAGGGTACAAAAGCTGTTTTTTGCGCGCCGAGCAACTTCCTGTTGAGGGAGATCCCATGTTTATTAAGTGCGAAAGAGATTGCGTCCGCAACCAATTCTTGAACACTTGAAAGACACGAGGAGGTAAAAAATAAACGTCAAGTGCTGGCAGTTGGGAACGGAGAAAACAAACGACTGATACTTTGGGAGAAATAACTAAATTGAGAACACCGTACCGTTTCGGCATCTTGCTTGAATATATTGAACTGCAAACACTTCTCAAGGCGATCCCTCCGTCCCTGCCAAAGTTCCTTTAAAGTCGTACGCTGATTGAACAAAGTCTCCATCATGCTTCGGGCCTGGTGTACCGCATTACGACCTTCGCTTGACAAATCATTCTCGTTTTCGCAGTTGCAAGAATCTTTTATAATATCTATCACTTTGTTTGACTCTTCTTCCAGTACTTCGATGGGAGCTTTCACGATCCATTTCTTGATGTGATTGTTCTGCTGAATTTGCTCTCTTATTCCTGCTGTCTCCTTGGCATAGTCTTCTTGCAGCAGCCTTCGGCGTATCTCGTCGAGTTTCGTTGACAAGGCCATCGACTCGAACAGAAACTTCTCGAATGCCTACAAATTGATTGATCATATAATATAGCAATGGCATTGGGCTCTGTCACCAAATCAAAATTAAGGCCAGCACAATATCATCTCCCAAATACGAATCCAAGAACTTGATTGAGGCTTTAATTAATATGCTAATCATATCAAAGATTAAAACAGGATCTTAGCATCTGCAAAAAGATATGCAATTAACTGAAAGACAGGAGAGACCAAACAGTTTAGAGCAGTGCACTAAATCTGTAGCGGTTGGTTAGCTAAGGTGGTGGATACCATTGAAATAGCAAAGAAAGCAAAGAAAAGGGCAAATCAAGGTGGAAGGTGCATTCTACAAAAATTCTGGCGAATTACGGAACAACGCAGTCAAAGGAGCAGACAAGCCCAGGAAGTTTAAAAAGGTCTTGGCAAAGTCTAAAAAATTCGAACATAACGCAGATAAAATGTCTTTGACAATCATGTGGGCACAACTCTTTAACTCAGGTTTCACCAATACTTATGCACTTTTGCATGAAGCTCCGGTTTACGTCCATCGCTTATCTAACTACCATTCAGCGAATTCTACTTTGCGACAAAAGTCATGAAATCGATAAATCATGAATCTACGCTTGCTTTTATCAGTGTACGTAAGCTTTAATCAGCGACACTATGATACCATGGACGTTGTGTAAATTCACAAGACTTAGATTAAGATTCCCTTCAGGTGAACAAACTGCGAAGGATGTTCGCACTACTTGTTGCTAGTTGTTTGCAAGGTTATTGTTTGTGTGATACCGAATAGAGCTGGGTAAAACCTTGTCATGCAAAGGTCACATTCGCTTATATCCGGCATCCGACAGTTTTAGGCATGATTCCCAACGACATAGACCAGCCTTAACATGAAATTAAGGCTCTGCAGAGCAAAAACGTCCTGAATACAAAAGATAGTGCAGGACAAAAACGCGTCATCACACATCGTTAAAAAGTTACTGGAAAAACGTCTGCTTTCTGCTGGTATCCCCTTCTGCTCGGCTATGAAAAAGATGGAAAAGACACTAAGAATGGAAAGAGAGAGGGAGTCTAAATTATTAATCATCGAAAAACACTCGACGTTGCTTCATTGTTTGTAAAAAGCGCACAAAAAATCACAAACAAGCAATTCTAGTTTCCGACTGTTTCTATGCGTCCTTTGGTGGCACGACTGCAATGGTAGTATGAATACGCTCGTAGAATAGCTTCAAATGAGACAATCATTTTGCTTTGTCCTTGACAGAAAATTCGCGTTTGATCTAAAGTAGCAGTAAAAGCACCCTGAGCCCTCTTTTGATGGTTGAAACTAATCTAGAATGAAAACAGGCAAAACGAAATCTGCACATTTGCCTGATTACGGGTTCTCGAACATAATCCGATTCCATAGTCTTTGTTAGAGTTCCGATTTCAACATTTGCAATGTATCGTATTATCTTGCAAATGACGATCTCCTACATATGAATCACGAAAAACATTTCGAGTGACAGGTGAATCCATGAAAATGCCGAATCTTCAGTTCAGTGTTGAACGATCGAAGCTCTCTGAAGATTTCGCAACGAAAGCCCTCGTCGTAGGAATCGCATGGTAATCTTGTGTTCAACAAAAATATTCACATTCCGTGCTCGTTGTATATGAAGCAACAGCATTTGATTAATTATTAACGAAATACAGGGCCTTCACAGAAGATGAAGTAGAGGCAGCTTCGCTTCCTTGCGTGAGATTCGTATTTCTCTCA